>JZKD02S1539427.1:128161-163054 GCA_000966675.3 Picea glauca | reverse complement strand
TATATATAGGAGACTAGGAGGTATAATTACAACTAATGGCCTAAAGATGACATAAATAAAATAACAATACTAATATAATATGCCCCAATTAAGGGGTAATGAGCCAATATTAGGGCTTAAAAGTAACAGTTTGTCCTTCACACTTAGACATCTTTCTTATCCGTTAATGGATGGGTTGTTGGCGGAACCGGGTATTAGATTGAGATTTTCCTTTTGATTGTCGTCATCTTGCATCTTGTCGACCTGTTTCTTGGGGTATGGGTGTAGCATTATTATCAATATTCAGCTCCTAACGTGTAGGATTTATATAGAGTCCTTGGTCCAGATAGGATATGTGGTGCCAGGGTTATAGTCACGCCTATCATCTGGCAATGACATGATTTATGATGAGGGGATCATTGCGTGCCCTAATGTATAGAGGTGAATGATAACTTGGTCAGAGTTTGTACTACCTGTTGTGGGCATTGGTTCGTGGTTGTGGTTGTGGTGCATGGGTTGTATCGCCTTTATGCATTGGTTTTGCGCACATAGATTTTCTAGTTACTGAATGTGAGGTTGTTGTGTTGGGATGGGAGATGTTGTCCTTAGCTTGTAAGCGTCGTCGTGTTGTGTGTTGGATGGGAGTCATTCCTATATTTGATTTACACATGTTTCACCAAGTTGATTTTTGTGCTAGTGCATTGAGTCGTTGTTGTCTATGGCTTGATCTGTGAGCATGGTGCTCGCCATCATATGTGTTGTTTAGTTGTAATCTTAGTTGTCCTCCTATTTAAAAAAAAGAAAAAAAAAAAATCTCTTTGCTTCTCTTTTAGTCATAATGGCTGAGGGTTCCTTACATATGGTATCAAAGCGAGGTTCAACCCACGACTTGGGAACACTATGGATTTCGTTGGTATGATATTTTATTATAATGTTTCTAATTAAGTTGACTTGTATTTGTGCAGGTAATAATGGTTAGAGAACGCCACTGAGACAGATGATGGAGTGTCAGTGGAGGAGGCACGACACCTCCAGTAGCATCCATGCCTAAGGGGTCTAACCCCCAGGGAGATAAACAGGTTTTCAGGCAGGAGCAGATAGTGGTGGGCGATGTGGTTGGGTTGATGAGGTATTTTTAGCATATGTATGAGGCATTGATCAGTTGTTTGGACAGATATGAGGCCAGGGCATCAACACCCCCTGAGGGTCCACCGCGTGCTCCAGTTAGTATTAGTAGCATTCACTGTGAACTTGAGGAGGTCAAATTTTCCAAGTTCTTTGGTGCCCCAGACAGCGCACCCACCGAGGCATGGTTGGATAATATGGCAATGTGCTTTGCACTTTGTGACTATACCTCCAACATGAAGGTCTGCATGTTAGTCTTTCAATTGAAGGGGAGTGCTCTTCTATGGTGGAAGACGCTCTTGCCACAATTTAACATGGTCATCAAAGACATCTCATGGGAACTATTTGAGGAACGGTTCCAAGAGAGGTACCTATCAAAGGAATTCATTGAGTGTCAGCTCAACAAGTTCAACACCTTGTGATAGGTCGGTTGTACGATGCCCGATTATGAGGCTCATTTTATGGAGTTTCTTTGGTATGCTCTACACCTTAATATTGAGAAACTTAAGGTCAATAGGTTCTTGTTTGGCCTTAATGTAAGCATACGTGAAAAGTTTAGGATTTTGATGCCTCAGACCTTGCATGATGTCATCCAGAAGGTCCTCATAGCAAGGAAGGCGATTATTAGTGGGGGTCAAAGCAGGACTCCTGCGAGACCCACAGGGTAGGTGTCATTTGGTGCGGAGTAGCATTAGACACCAGCTAGACAGACGTCAAGGCATTGTGGCTTCTAGAGAGGATCCACTTTCACTACACCTCGGTGACCAATGCCTCAACAGAGGACACCTTATCGGGGACCACAGCATTAGCAGCAACATCGACCACAGTAGCAGTAGTTTAGGCATGTTCAACAGAAAATACTAGGATTCCAGGCCGATGGGCCATTAACTTCTACTTCAGGTACTTAGAGTACTAGACCGAAGAAGGGGTGTTGGACTTATGGGGAGACACACTACCAGCACGACTACCCAGTGAAGAGGACTAGAGCATCTAGATTAGTCGGACCCACTACCATGTGAGATTTGGGCAAGGCCCATCAAATTCATACAACGGTGAATAACCACTAGGCAGAGCACCAGTCGACTCTGCACGAGACATCAGGTACCATCTCTGACCATACCTTTATTATTTTGATATATCTTGGTGCTACCGAGAGTTTCATTTCTGGTGCAACGCTAAAATGGATTAAGGTAAAGGTAGTCGAACAGGATGAGTTTAGCTTTGTAGAGATGGTTTCGGGAGACAAATAGAAGGTTGTAGGAAAGGTTAATGGTTGTACCCTTAACCTGGGATATTTTATCACCAGGGCCAACCTGTACGTCACGATATTAGGATATTATGACATCATGATCGATATGGACTGGTTAGAATCGCATGAGGCAATACTCAACTTTACGATGAAACGGTTGAGCTTGGGTGATGGTGAGGGACAGAGACGTGTGATTGTAGGTTAGACCCAGGGAGTTTCCCTGAGGTTTATATCTTCCTTCCAGTTACTTAAGAGCATGTGCAAGTGATGTAAGATTTATGTGATCCTTGCGTTAAATGAAAAGGGAGTAGTGGAAGGTCTAGAACACCTTTGGTGGTGAGAGAGTTTGCATACGTCTTCCAGGAAGAGTTACTTGGGATATTGCCGGAGAGGGAATTGGAATTTAACATAGAACTAAAACCGAGGACTGAAACAATAGCGAGAATGCCTTATCGTATATCAACCCCAGAGTTACAGGAGTTGAGAATGCAACTAAGGGAGTTGTTGGACTTGGGACTTATACATCCAAGTGTGTCACTGTAGGGCACACCTGTTATTTTCATACAAAATAAGGATGGGTTGTGGATACTCTGCATTGACTATCATCAATTGAAAAAGGAAACGATCAAGAATTAGTATCTATTGTCGAGGATTTATGATCTGTTTGATCAGATGAAGTGTGCTATGGTGTTTTTAAAGATCGATTTTCGATCAGGGTATCACCAGTTATGGATCAAGGAAGATGAATTCCCTGATACCGCATTTAATACGAGGTTTGGACATTACAAGTTTATTTTTTTACCGTTTGGACTAACAAACGCCCCAACGATATTTATGAGTTTGATGAACGAGGTGTTCCGTGAGTACTTGGAAAATGGATGTGCAGCCTATGTGTTTGGTAGTGTAACTATTTAGAATTTGATTATAATATATATATTTGATATTTTTGGAATTCAAAATGTCAATTTATTGTCTCATATTTGATTTCTCTTATATTTTTAAATGTTGAAATATAATTGCTTTGCTTTGATAATTGTCTCTATCTTTACCATGTCAATGTTGAAATAAAATTACTTTCTCGTTAATCTGTTAAACACCATTACTAATGTAACAATAGCTTGTTTTGGTTTTTTTCAAGACTTGGCTTGATATATTGTGGTGGTCTGACCAATGCTCAAAGGTGTTTGGACTAAGTTGATGGATAAAAACTAGCAAAGTTGTTAGTTTTGAACTAATGTTTTGTATATTCTCTTTTTTACATTGCATTAAATTAAGTATCAAACTCTTAAATACCTTTTTACTATGTATTAATTTAAATGTTTCCTCTTATGTTCATTGTGGATTGTTCAAAAAAACATGATAAAATTCAACATATTTCATTGTGGATTGTTCTTGGGCCTATGGGGACTGATAAAATTCAACATATTTCATTGTGGACTGATAAAATTCAACATAAATTTGAACACTTGGGCCTATCCTACTATGTATTAATTTAAATGCTTCATTTTATGTTCACTGTGGACTATTAAAAAAGACATGATAAAATTCAACATATTTCATTGTGGACTGTTCTTGGGCCTATGGGGATTGATAAAATTCAACATTTTTCATTGTGGACTGAAAAAATTCAACATAAAGATAAAATCTTGGGCCTATACTACTATGTATTAGTTTAAATGATTCCTTTTATGTTCACTATGGACTGTTTAAAAACACATGATAAAATTCAACATATTTCATTGTGGACTATTCTTGGGCCTATGGGGACTGATAAAATTCAACATATTTCATTATGGACTGATCAAATTCAACATAAAGTTGAACTCTTAGGCCTATCCTACTATGTATTATTTTAAATGATTCCTTTTATGTTCATTGTGGACTATTAAAAAACACATGATAAAATTCAACATATTTCATTGTGGACTGATAAAATTTAACATAAAGTTGAACTCTTGGGCCTATACTACTATGTATTAATTTAAATTCTTCCTTTTATGTACACTATGGACTGTTCAAAAACACATGATAAAATTCAACATATTTCATTGTGGATTGTTCTTGGGCCTATGGGGACTGATAAAATTCAACATATTTCATTGTGGACTGATAAAATTCAACATAAGGCTGAACTCTTGGGCCTATACTACTATGTATTAATTTAAATGATTCCTTTTGTGTTCACTGTGGACTGTTAAAAAATACATGATAAAATTCAACATATTTCATTGTGGAATATCCTTGGGCCTATGGGGACGGATAAATTCAACATATTTCATTGTGGAATGATAAAAATAAACATAAAGTTGAAATCTTGGGCCTATGGGGATTATTATTACTCCTTTCCTACTTTTCCATACAAAAAAATGATGGTTGTGGGAGATTCCAAGGTCACTATCGTCTGAATAAATTCCAAATCCAACCTAAATCTAATATATCTCAATAAATGGAAAGACAAGATCAAAAGCTTAAATAATAGATTTGAATCTATCAAATTTATGCACATACATAGACAACTCAACAAAGTAACAGACATGATCAGAAGCTTAAACAATATATTTGAATCTATCAAATTTATGCATGTACATAGACAGTTCAACAAAGTACATAGATTTGATTCTAAATAGAATAACAGTGAAATTGTTCTTTTCGCGTGAAAAAAAAGAATGAAAGAACTAAGAAAATCAATGTAAGAATGGATTAGAAGACATAGAAAGAAAGAATCACTTGAACAAATGGAAGAATGAAGAAATCCACTACAAATATTACAAAGTAAGAGACACACACACAAGGGGATCTACACACAATTCAATTTGAACCTAGGACATTTAGATGGTCTTTATCATTTCGATATTTTCAGAGAGACATGGTCTCACATTTACATCAAAATCTCAATTTGCATCAACATATTAATGAAAGGTTTTAATGGTCTTTGAATTCACCCTCTTTCTCATAAAAACAACTATGAGAAAACTACAAAGATGATAACAATAGCTACGAAAAGCACAAGAAGAGATAGAAGAGATATTGAGATCACTCATGTAATATTTTGTCTTGTCTTGATTTTACTTTTACTATGTTTATCTATATAAAATATTGGATAAAATAATTTGAATATACTATTTTTTTTATTTCAAAAAAAATCATCAAATTTTATAGTTTCTTATGAAATTTTACAATGAAACATTCAAGAAAATGTGAAATAAAAATTAAATTTTATAGTTTGTCAAATTTTATATTTTATTATGAAATTTTACAATGAAATATTCAAGAAAATGTGAAATAAAAATTATAGCTTCTCACTTACAATTTAAATTTTGTTTGATTTGGAAATATGGTTGAAAATAGTCAAAACAAGTCATCAAATTTAATATAAGTAATCGATCTTCATTAAAATTTATATTGATATTCATAAATACATGTACTTTCAATGTAAAATAAAAAAAATTGGAATGTACATGTGCCACTTGTTTAAAATCATCGTAATGGTATTCGATCTTCAATTATTCGTTCATGATTTACTTCGGACATTTTCCATTTTCTAACTTTTGTTTTTTTTTATTAAACTTCTATTAACTTTATGCACATTGCACATACCAAAAGACTATATTAACAACTTATGACATCTGACTGGTAGTCTTGAAAGTGAACATGAGTATCGGTTTGATGGGTTTCTTGAAAAAAATACCCTTTCAATACAATGGATCCTCTTTCATATATAAAACCGTTATCATCAAAATCTTCTAATAGCCTCATCTTTTGTTCTATGCATCGCATCAAATAATATTTCATGTTTTCAATGCTATCTACAGGTGCAACCATGGAAAAGGCATATCCTGTAAATAATTGGATATATTGGACAACAAATAGTTCATGTTAGATTATCACACAAGTACATCTAAAATTTATTTGAAAAAAATTAAACATAAAAATTACCTTCTTGAACAAGATCAGAAACTCTATCGCCATCAACTTACACTATAGTTTAATTTGATTCCATCTCCTCTGATATTGCAAGTGGAATTTTCCATTTTACATTAAGTTTGATATGTCTCCAATATTTAACATATTCTGCATTTTTTTTTTGCAAATATCTATGGATTATGTGTCCTCTATGCAAACTGAACAAAAACAAGACTCATTTCTTCTATCAAATGAAAACATTTTTTATAACGTTTTGTTTTAACTAAATGTAGTTTTCGTGTCCCAGGTATTGTACTGACGTCATATGAAATTGATCTATTTACATCTTGGATTCCAACATACCAAAAAAACCTACACAAGACAAGAACTTGTTAACTTGAAATCTCCCAAGAAAATGATTCAAGATTGAATATAAATTTGAACATGTTCAAACAAAAATATCCTATGTACATGTGTAACATTTATATATAGACACACATGCACACATCCCTTGATGGATTATATCCATGGATTAGTGCCATTTTTCACCATTCAACAACTTGTTCAACAGATTCAAACTGATCGGCATGAGGGTTCATCTGATACCTTCGAAGTCCTCGTTTTACACATGCCCATGCATCGTCGTGCTCTCCTTTTCCATGATTAGTCTCAAAAAAAATACAACAATGTGTAATGTTTTATTTTTTATGAAGATGACATAACTAATAGAATGATCGTGAAGATTTGATGACACAACCGCATACCCCGCAGGGTCCCTGCACCCGACCTCCCAGTCGTAGGATCGTTCTCTCAAAATTCATGAGCCGAAGCGGCTCTTTCGATTCCCTTCTGGAATCTCTGATGAAACCCAATACATAGGTCCTTATCTTTCCTCGTGGTCTTCTGCACTCCGACCGCTGGCCTTTCCTCAATAGGAAAAATGTAATTTCAGATTTAAGGGTTTCCTGATCCCCGATGCCAAGAATTCCCTGTTCTCTCGATTCCCCGATCACCGAAATTCAAATTCGTCGAAAACGGCTTCAACAACATCTAGCTCCCAGGGATATCTCCTGGTCTATGTGACCATTGTTCATATAACCACGGCCCTATCTCATTCGGGGCTTGTCACAACTCGCCACTCACGAGTTCGCGTGACTAAATTCTCAACTCTCCCCTCTCAATCTCGCGATATCTGAATCCGCGATAAGGGTATAGCTCCCTTGCTATCAGCGCCTTTCACGCACAACCACTGGCTAGGCTTCCCATTAGCACCATTCACCTTTCGCCATTTCATATGTCAAGAGGTTGGATTTTCATCCCCTTATCTTATGAACCCTGAGACACAAAAAGTCAACAAGGTGTTGACTTCCTTCTCCAGGTGACGCGTGTCCACCTGTCTATCCTTCGGGCCCACCTCGCTTCCACTGCATGTCTCTCATGCCTGCCTTTGGCACTTAGCTATTTCTCTTTTCAAGTGATGCTTCCTTCGTATCCCTGACACCCGAGTGCCGAGATCCCGAAATCCTTAATATTCCTTGTCATAACTCATGACTTCGCGACTTCTGATGTCAATACGGGGTTCTCTTGACCTCCGAAACCCTGAAATCCTAAACGTCGATATCCCGATACGAACTCTTCAGGACTTTCTTCTCCTCTACTATGAGGTTTAAACCCCGTACATCTCCGGTCAGATCTGACGATTGATGGGTGATTCACACCAAATCTGACGGCTTAGATCATTTCTTCTGTGCGCTCTTCTATTTCACTACCTCCTGGATGTGAAAATATTTCAACTGTCTAGAATCTATCGGCTCATCCAACGGCCAATGTTTCTCCTCCCGAGCTTTGGCGCTTCCCTTCTCGGACTTGGAAGGATTTTTCAAGTTTCTCAAAGGCCTCGACCTTTTCCTGTTTTCCTCTGCTAACTATTCAACTTTGAGCTTCGCCACATGCATGAAATCACTTACTCCTCCTGAGCATTTCTTCAAATCCTTGAATATTTTTGACCTCTGCACTCCTACAGATTCTTGCACACAAAAGTGCTATCCGTCCTGAGCTTTACTCTCACCCAGACTTCTAAGGAACTCGGTCCTCTTTTCCCCTTCTCCCTCAGATGGAGAATTTGACGCCCTCCAGCTGTCCTTTGCTCAAGAAACTTCTTGCTGAGTCTTTCAAGGTGTTCAACAACCCTGTGAAGATCCCTTAGTGGATTCTTCTCTTAATCACATAACTCGGAGAGTTCTCTTCCTGTGCCTATCTGCACACTGTCTCAATTCCCTCCTGGAAGAGCTCTCAGAATCCTCAGTGATTCTGGCTTCTTAAGAACTCACAACAGAGTTCCTCCTCTGTGCACTCCTTGTACTGGCTCGAGTCCCACCTGGAAGAGCTTCACGGAAATCTTTAGAGATTCTGTTTGCAAATGTATTCTCATATACAGCATTGCCTCCAAGGTATTCAGTAACCTTGAGGTCTTCCTCTGAGTTGATGATTCCAGTCCTTGTGTCGTAGCATGTCCTTGTCTGAATCCATAGAGTTCAAAAGTGCTTTAGTGCACTGGTATTCAGAGACCACAGTACTCTATCACTCCCTCCTGGCATGAAACCTCAAAGACCTTCACCTGAAATCAAGCATACTCCTGCAAATGCAAACCTACAACATACGTTCATATCATTATGAAGAACACACAAAGACATTCACTCAACACAGAAATACGTGTAGGAAAAACTGCTTCTGGTTTGTATTAATAAAATGTTTGTTTACAAGGGTGTTCTGAGCGTGGACTGTAACAAAGTCTTATCTCTTTCTCTTCTTCTCTCTCAACTATTACAAAATGAGATACTAAATCTCTTTTACCTGAGGGGGGCTCTTCGAGCTCTTCCCTCCAACCTACCTACCCTATTCAATTTCATTAAATAGTTGTCTAGTCCGTAGATCAGATCTAGATCTCAACCTTACAAACATTTAAGGCCTATCTACCTATGCCTGCACAAAGGCACGGCTCTATGGCTCAACAGCCTAAGCATTTAAATTACATTCATTCAAATTTTAAATGAGGTTGTACCTCTCTTCAACACGTGATTTGAATTTGCTGACGTGGCTGGCTGGCCGACGTGGAGAGATGCTCCTGCATCATACTCCTCAGTTGTAAAAATCATGAGCTCCTACTCATGAGATTCCCATCTCAGTTGTTGAAATCCTCTTGGATCCCAAACAAATATCTGGAGTTGTTCATCTGCTCCATCTCCCTGCTGCTGCTGCTGCTTCTGCGCTGTTGCTGCTTCTTTTCTGCCCATCTTCTCCTTGCTGGTAGTTCCTGTTGGCCGGATCATCAACTCCCTGATCTCTTCGATCACTTTGTCCATCTGCTCCAGTGGCTGGCTCTGCTCATGCAGTCTCCTTGGCTGCAGAAATTTTCGGCACATGAGCAGATCGCCGTGATCTCCCATGCCTTCTCCATCAGCTTCCAACTTCATCTGTTGGATGTGCACACCCTGCACTATTACCCTTCTCTCCAGGGCTTCTATCTGCTCATATAGATCATCAAATCTAATGTTGTTTGCCTCTTATTCTTCTTCTTCTTCTGCAAACTTCCATGTTGCAGTGCTCTCAGCTTCTTGGCTGAAAGTATTGAGCCATTCCTCAGAATTCTCATTATCTCCTTCTGTTTCTTCTGCTATTAGCTTCAGTGTTGCAGCTTCCTCAGCTTCCTGACTGAAAGCATTTAGACACTCCTCAGAATGCTCATTTTCTTGTTCAACTTGGGCATTTTCCAAAGTCTGCTCCAATTCCTCTTTGATAGTCTTAGCTATTTGTCCTTCTGTTGTTGCTGCATTTGTAGCATAGATTTCTGCCTCCTCCTAGGCAAATGGTAGGAATATTTCGATTCCCCCAATCATTAGAAGATTTCTCCGATCTTCCCTTTCTATCAGCTGCATCTATTGATCCCAATTTAACTCTGAGCTCATATGCTCTATCAACTCCTCAGGCTGATTCCAACTCACCTCTAATTTTATGAGACCCTCAAATAGTCTCATCTGTTCATCCTTGCCCACCTGTAAATATGGGATCTGTTCGCTGCTTCCTTGGAAGACTATGAGATCAACTGATCCCATCTCCATTAGCACTCCTTGCTGAGTCAAACTCACCTTTGAGTCCATGAGACTTTCAGACAGTCTCAAATGCTCATCTCTGTCCACCTGGCAATTTGAGATGATTCTACTACCCTCCTGGTAGTCTTCAAGATCCTGCAGTGACCTCATTTCATTGCCCAGCTGGCAATGTGAAATTCCTTGGCTGTCCTCATGACAGTCTATGATCCCGCAGTGACCTCAACTCTTTGCCATCCTGGCAATTGGGAATTTCCTCTCTGCCCTCTTGACATTTCTTGAGATCTTCAGCTGATCCCATTTTATTCTCTTCACCGAGAATTTTCCCAGTCTCTGGTTCACATATCTGAACCATTTCCTCAGGTCCGTCGAGTTTTTCAGCATGCCTCAACCATCCTCTTAACAACCTATGCTATCTTCTAGCCATCAACTCCTTGACTAGCCATTTTACCTTCGGCTTTCTCATGGGACATTCATATACCCATCTCGGCTTGGTATTTTGTTGCATCCACAGTTCAAGATCTTCCATTCTTGCCCTAATGTCGGCAAGTTATTTCCCCCTTTCGGCTATGCTCATCAGTTCTGGGATTTTCATTCCAACATATCTACAGCCTTCAGTAGCCATGTTGTTGTCTTTGTCTGCCCTCTTAGCAAATCTGTTGTTGTCACTCTGCACCCCGAGTGCTTCAGCCTCTCCTACAGTCCTCCTGACTGTCTTCTTGATTGTCGCTTACCTACAAACAACCACCATAGAGTCTTCAACAACCCTGTCTTCCTTTACCTTCTCCTCGCTTCCCTTGCTTGAAATCAACAGACAAGAATCAGGCTCTGATACCACTTCTGATGTAGCTGCATACCCCGCAGGGTCCCTACACCCGACCTCTCGGTCTTAGGATCGTTCTCTCAAAATTCGTGAGCCGAAGTAGCTCTTTTGATTCCCTTATGGAATCTCTAATGAAACCCAATCCACAGGTCCTTATCTTTCCTCACGGTCTTCCACACTCCAACCGCTAGCCTTTCCTCAATAGGAAAAATGTAATTTTGGATTTCAAGGTTTCCTGATCCCCGATGCCAAGAATTCCCTGTTCTCTCGACAGCATATAGCTCCCAGGGCTATCTCCTGGTCTATATGACCAATTTTCATATAACCACGGCCCTATCTCATTCGAGGCTTGTCGCAACTCGCCACTCGTGAGTTCACGCGCCTAAATTCTCGACTCTCCCCTCTCAATCTCGTGATATCCGAATCCGCAATAAGGGTATAGCTCCCTTGCTATCAGCGCCTTTCATGCACGACCACCGGCTAGGATTCCCATTAGCACCTTTCGCCTTTCGCCATTTTGTATGTCAAGAGCTTGGACTTTCTTCCCCTTATCTTACGAACCCCGAGACACGAAAAGTCAACAGGGTGTTGACTTCCTTCTTCAGGTGACGCATGTCCACCTGTCTGTTCTTCGGGCCCACCTCGCTTCCACTGCGTGTCTCTCATGCCTGCCTTTAGCACTTTGCTATTTCACTTTTCAAGCGATGCTTCCTTCGTATCCCCGACACCCGAGTGCCGAGATCCCGAAATACTTAATATTCCTTGTCGTAACTCACAACTTCACAACTTTTGATGTCAATACGGGGTTCTCTCGACCTCTGAAATCCCAAACTCCCAAACGCTAATATCCTGATACAAACTCTTTGGGACTTTCATCTCATCTACTTTGAGGTTTAAACCCCATACATCTCTGGTCAGATCTGACGAATGACAGGTGATTCACACCAGATCTGATGACTCAGATCATTTCTTCTGTGCACTCCTCTGTTGCACTACCTCCTGGACGTGAAAATATTTCAACTGTCCAGAATCTATCAGCTCATCCAACGGCCAATGTTGCTCCTCCTGATCTTTGGCGCTTCCCTTCTCGGACTTGGAAGGATTTTTCAAGTTTATCAAAGGCCTCGACCTTTTCCTATTTTCCTCTACTAACTCTTCAACTTTGATCTTTGCCACATGCATGAAAGCACTTACTCCTCCTGAGCTTTTCTTCAAATCCTTGAATATTTTTGACCTCTACGCTCCTACAGAGTCTTGAACACGAAAGTGCTATCCGTCCTGAGATTTACTCTCACCCAGACTTCTAAGGAACTCGGTCCCCTTTTCCCCTTCTCCCTCAGATGGAGAATTTGACGCCCTCCGGCTGTCCTTTGTTCAAGCAAATTCTTGTTGAGTCTTTCAGGGTGTTCAGCAACCCTATGAAGATCCCTCAGTGGATTCTTCTCTTAATCAAAAAACTCAGAGAGTTCTCTTCCTGTGCCTATCTGCACACTGTCTCAATGCCCTCTTGGCAGAGCCCTCAGAATCCTCAGTGATTCTGGCTTCTTAAGAACTCACAACAGAGTTCCTCCTCTATGCACTCCTTGCATTGGCTCGATGCCCACATGGCATAGCTTCACAGAACTCTTCAAAGATTTTGTTTGCAACTGTATTCTCATATAGAGCCTTGCCTCCAAGGTATTCAGTAACCTTTAGGTCTTCCTCTGAGTTGATGATTCCAGTCCTTGTGTCGTAGCACGTCTTTGTCTGAATCTGCAGAGTTCAAAAGTGCTTCAGTGCATTGGTATTCAGAGACCGCAGTACTCTGTCATGCCCTCTTGGCATGAAACCTCAAAGACCTTCACCTAAAATCAAGCATACTCCTGCAAATGAAAACCTACAACATACATTCATATCATTATGAAGAACACACAAAGACATTCACTCAACACAGAAATACATGCAGGAAAAACTGCTTCTGGTTTGTATTAATAAAATGTCTGTTTACAAGGGTGTTCTGAACGTGGACTGTAACAAAGTCTCAGATATTTCTCTTCTACTCTCTCAACTATTACAAAATGAGATACTAAATCTCTTTTACCTGAGGGGGCTCTTCGAGCTCTTCCCTCCAACCTGCCTACCCTATTCAATTTCATTGAATAGTTGTCTAGTCCACAGATCAGATCTAGATCTCAGCCTTACAAACATTTAATGCCTATATACCTATGCTTGCACAAAGACACGGCTCTATGGCTCAACAACCTAAGCATTTAAATTACATTCATTCAAATTTTAAATGAGGTTGTGCCTCTCTTCAACACGCGATTTGAATTCACTGACGTGGCTGGTTGGTTGGTTGGCCAACATGGAGAGATGATCCTGCATCATTTGAACTGAATCTCACACCCATCTGACCATATCCAATGTCGATCGAATTGGATTTCATGTTCTTTCAATGAATCATAAAATTTATCAAAACAATGTTGTACATAATGTGTGTTGTGTGTTGAATCATCACTTATATAAAAGTGATATTCTTTAATAACAAGTCGATTGTCTTTGGTGCTTTCTATGTTATTAAGACTCTGATGAGCATGTCTATATAGAACGTGGACACATATTGTGACTTGATCAGAATGATAATATTCACTCTGTATTTCTTTTTGTGCAGCGAATGTGTAATTCTCTTCAAAATCAACTATAGACAAAATTGTCCCTGGTGGAAACACTTCACGGGATTGTTTGAATTGTAGGTCTTTCCATCAAGCTCTATGTGAATGCTTGGTGCATTTATAAATTTCTTCCTCAAACTTCTTCAAAAAATCTATCACACATATTTTATGTACTTTCAAATCAATCCTTTTGGAAATAACATTTGAAGAATGTGGAGCCATGATGTTGATATATTCATATCTCTTCCAATTGATTGTTATATTATAAAATTATTGATCTTTCATATCAATATGATACTTTGAATGAAACAAAATCAGATTTCCACAACGATCACATTTCTTTCCACCAACACATTTTTTTTTTGTAAAATAAATCATCAACCTCTCTTTCACATAGAATTTCAGATATAAAATCACGAAATGTGGAAGGAGGAGGTGAACTTGGCCATAACGTTTTACCAAAATCTAAAAAAGTGTCGTGATACAACTCAAATTCCACATGATAACAACAACAACAAGTGTCACGAACAGTGATGGGTCTAACAAACCATGGTTTTTTTTTGCACAAATGTATTGATGGAAATTTTAACTTCTTTGTGCTCTTCTTTGAACTCATTGAACAATTCTATTTATGTCATTGGAAATATATGTTTTGGATGTTCTTCATATTTTTTTCAAGCTATTCTTTGTCTCAACACATCCCTTGTATGTGGTGAAACATGATATTCTGCCAACCAACAATTACGGGCCAATTCTTTAACATTTTCTACAAGTCTACGTTTGTAGGGTTGTCTAGAAATCACTGTCCAACAAGCCAGTTCATCATTTGCATCTATTTTCAATCAAAATTTTCTATGTTTGTGCAATGTTTTTCTTGACGTTCCCATCTTTTTTTCCATCTATCGTGTCAAACGATCTTTTATATTGCTAGATGAAACAATTGTTGTTTGTATCGCTCTACGTGCAACACTAACATCTTTTTTTCAAGATTTTCCAAAAGCTTTTAATACACTAGTTATATTGTCAAAGACATTTTGTTTCACCTTTGTATCTTTTGTCAACTTTTGAATACCCAATAATGATGTAGCTTCTTTTAACTTTCTTGACTTTATTAGACAAAGTAAAAGTTGAGCTTGTACTGTTATTGATTCATCTTTAAAAAAAGTGTTATACATATTCTTAGTTTGATATCTTATATAATGCTTATCTTTTTTCTTCCCAAAGTTGGCAGTATCAACATTTTCTAATATTTCATCATCAATGTTGATAGATTCTCCTGCGTATTTCAATTTAAATTTTATATTAGAAAACAAAACCCGAACATAAATTCACTAAACTTTATATACAAGTGTTCATCTTGAATTATCTAAATTTATGTACATACCTATAGGTGATTCTTCTTCTTCTTCAATTTCAGTTTCAACGTCTTCTTGGACATTATGATACAAATCTATTTATTTATTTTGAAAAACATCAAATTGTAATTACAATCAATTATATCAAACAATATTTTAATTTTGAATTCTATACTTTTAATATAGACAATATGTGTATGCATACCTAGTTGGACTTCTTCTTGCTGAAAATGTCTATTTACATTATCATCGTTTCTGTAAAAACCCCTCAACCATTATGACTATAAGCGAAGCAAAGTGCATTTTTTTTTTTTTAGGTAGGAAGGAAATGACGACACAGTTAACCAACACAATGACGATGAACACAACGCTTGCAAATCAGACAATAGACAACAACGACTCTACCGGCTAACACATCGAGAAACCGGGTGAAACATGCGTAAATCAAGAAGGAACAATTACTCCCCTGACCAAACACCAAAACGCCTACAAGATAAAGGACAACATCCCCCATCCCGACACAACGGCCACTAACTATATCCTCTATAGTACGCAACCAATCTCATGAAGGAATTACAACCCAAATGCTAATACCAACTACAACGAACAACACCCACAATGGGTAGCACATACCCCAGCCAAGTTATCCGTCACCTCTATCCCTTAGGGAACACAATGATCCCCTCATCAAGAATCATGTCATCTCCAGGTGATGGACACAAAAAAAACTATGGCACAACAACATAGATAGACCCTCAACCCCAGCTAAAATCAACGCGCTAGGAGATCAAGGACTATCTAAACACCTGACGACTAACCCTAGCACCCAATGAAAAGTCTGCCAAATGACTAAGACATTCAAGCAACACAACAATTTCCTTGCGCAACAAAATCAATCTACACACCTTGAATAAAATTATTAAGGTGCATAACTTTTAAAAGAAATTTAGCAATAAAGGATAGTGGCAAGATCGTTGATAAGGTTAATACAAGATAATGGTTAATACAACTACTTTACAATATTTAAGAAATAAAGATAAAGGTTAACATATGACCAATAAAATTAGCGATACAAGATAGTGGTATATTAACCATATTAATATATAACACATAAACATTAGCAAAAAGGATAATGGTTAATGTATATAAGGTATCATTGTTAAAGGTTAATACGGATAGTTTCAAGATATTCCATCTGTATCTTATTAAATAATCTTCATTAAACAAATAGTTCTTTTCAACTATCCTCCAATCCAAATATCAAATAAGTCAAATTCCTAAGGAGGAAATCACTACCTTTTTAACTAGAACAAAGGAAACATGTTCCTTTAAACAACATAAAACCCCCCACCCCTTTTTATGAAAATGCTACTTGTTAAACTGAAACAATGATAAGATTTCTTCCTAAAGGAACACGTTAGATTAGCTATATATATAATCTATAAAGATATCATTGTACTGGCAGGATGTAATACTGTATTTATCGATAATTTTTGTTCTAGTTAAAAATGGTTGTTGACAACAACAAGACATATCGCTACCCAAAAATTTATTACTGTCAAGAAGGGTGACTGTGAAACGTTGTCTATTGGTATAAAGATGTCTATATAAATAAAGGTATAAAGATGATATCTATGTAAAAATAAACATGTTGTCCATAGATATAAAGACGTTGGAAACACTGAGAGTAATTATAATACAAATATGTTGGAAACATTAATTAAAGGGAGATCTTACATATAAATAGACGGTGAGACATTAAAAATGTTGATATTTCAAACACAAATATTACATTTAACCAAGCTATCAGTCATTGTTTAAAACAAAATTTGGCTATATAATATATCACTGTAAGAAATAAAATAGTTATGTCCACCATAATCAGTGTCAACAACCTCAATACTAAATCACTAACCAAACGCAAGAAATAAAAATGTCATTCGTTGGGGAAAAAAATGCAAATAAGCAAAGGGGTTCATTGAAAATACATGTATCAATCAAAATTCATGGGAAAAGTATGGTTGTCTAATGTGACACGAGGTCGTTGAGTAAAGTGATAACGTAGCTCTCAATTTTGTAGTGGTACTATAGTAGTGAGGGTAAATTCACACTCTAGAAAAGGAGTTACTTGTTGTCTAAATTCAAGCTGAAAACAAAGTCTAATCATGTTGGAAACACAGTCCTTAACTAAGTTGAAACGCAAATCAGAAAGGTGTTGTTCTACAAGTAATAAAAGAGTTGTCATAAGGCAATTACAAACACATGTTTTCATATAAGTAACAATGAACCCCATTGAAAACGTTTCCATACAACACACCATGTATAGATCTGCATTTTTCTTTTTATGACCAAGGATATCAATTCGTTGTTTAAACTCACATTGGATGAAAGACTGAGTTAAAAACACTTAATGCTAACTATTAAAGGTGACTGACTATTACCATAAACTGTCGATAGGATCAACGCAGTCATGTGATATTTTTAGGGTCCTAACCCGCACATGGGTAGAACAATATTTTCGGATGTAATAAAGGTCAATATTAATAAGGCCTTAGAATAAAATAGAATAAGTCGAATGTAAGAAGACCTAATAGAATATTTCGCTTCTAGAAGGATCTTCCTCTAGATTCTTCTTTTGATAGACATATTTGGTATAAATATGAGTCGAGGGTATGAGAACCCTAGCTTGGAGATTATTGTAATAGAGCTCTACTCGACTGGAGGTTTCCCCCTCAAAGAGGCCCATGAGCATTGCTCTCAGAATCAAAGTGTTATTTTTGTTGTTATTCTTATATCATTTCAGTGTTATTGTGGTGATTGTTCTGGTTATATTATTGTTATTCTACCATTTCTATCATTTCATTTATGTTCTGCATACTTTTTATATCTAGTATATTACAAGTGGTATTAAAGCACTTTCCTTGCCATAAATTGTGGGTAATTGTTTTTCAGGGTAGAGATGTATTCTGACATCTTTAAGCCACAAAGATATGTCAATATGTGCATAAACCTACGGTTGAGGGATTCATACACGTAGGAAATACAAGTGGTTCTTAAGCGCACATCTGTTGGCCACCCTTGTAACCCTTGTTGGTACCCCTTCGAGTGGTAGTGAATCAGAAAACACCTATGTATGTATCGGCCTAGATTTCCTAAAGCCCTCTTTAGATAAACTGATCAGCTTCCTGACTGCTATAGTTCCACCGAGAACAGCACTCGGGAAGATACTCTCTAGTACCTGGGTAGTCGGGTAGTATGGATAAGGGTACAATCTATCCTCAGTTATTTCCCTGAGATATTGGGCCGAGTACTACTGTTGGACCCTGCACATATATCAGAGAGATATAGCATAGGGCAAACCCTTGTCTGTAGAACCCTTGAATACCTAACCCTTGGGGACAAAAACATAAACAAATTAAAACAGACAAGATCTATTGTTGCCCAATTGTTTTCAAGTTTCCAGGTAACTACACATTTCTTCCTGGTTAAGAATTTGGGCATTTCATCACTGCAGTATTCTTCAGACCAGAGTATAACTCCGCAGGTATAAAAAAAAAAAAAAGGTCTAGAAATTTTGTCACCATTATTTGAGACCTATTCCATTGGATTCATCTTTTCGCCCTAATCACATTCATACACAGCATTTTTCAGCAAAATTTTTTACCTCACCCGCTCCTTTTTGGTTCCCTCATCCTCATGGCCCATACCTATAGCCAATAATTGGAAGATCGCTTCAATACCTTGCAATATAGTCTCACCAATACCCAATAAGAAGTGAAACAACTCAGTGCCGATGTTGTCACCATCAATACAACCATGCAGTCCTGAATGGAGGAAATCAAACAAGACCTAACCATCCAACTTGAATCTATCTTTTCGACACTCTGCACCAAGTTGCATATCCCTACAGATAACCCTTCCTCTAACTCACCTCCACATATTGAAGGTGAACATTCCTCTCATTCCCATAACTTTCAACACCATCACTTTCAACGTGACCTATGCCTTCCATGGGTGGATGTGACCAAATTTGATGGCTCAGACCCTAGTGGTTTTGGTAAACCAAATGGAACATTATTTCTCTTTATACATAATTACAGATGACTTGGCTAAACTCCGGTATGGTGTTCTCCATATAGATCAAGAACGTTGGCGATGGTGGTAATGGATAAAAACTTCTCGTCAAGGGTATGTTTCTTGGACAAACTTTGTGGCAGATCTTTATGAATGCTTTAACACTGACACCAACCAGTTGGTTCATTTGACAAATTTGAAACGATCAAGAACAGTGGAAGACTTTATAGCTTCCTTTGAGCGCTTGGATTTTCGGACAGAGGACATGTCTGATGCCTTTTTCCGAGAGTTTTTTATTAGTGGCCTCAAGAATGAGATTCACGCCCATGTCCTCATGGTTCGTACTTAGAGTTGGGTGGAGGCTGCTAAAAGAGATAAAGAAGCATAATAGGTTGTATCTTCTCAAAATCAGAAACCTTCCTTTATCCCTCACCCTAAACCAATAAATCCCACTACTCCCTCTGCTCCACTAAAGATCCAAAAATTGACCAGGGATGAAATGGCTAAATGCCAACTCAAAGGCCTTTGTTATAATTGTGATGACAAATATTTCTCGGGCCACAAGTGTAAGGAACAAAAGATTTTTGTGTCCATTTTCGAGGATATTTTGGAAGAGGATGTTGAAACTCCCCTTGTGTTTGAGTCACCTGAAACCACTGACATAACCCCTCCCTTAGACCCTCTCGAATTAGAACTGGTCATTTCCCTCAATGCTCTCACTGGTTTCTCCACTCCCCAAACCCTCAAGCTAATATGTTACATCAAGCATTGGAAGGTCATCATTCTACTTGATAGTGGAAGAACCCATAAGTTTATTCATCACCACATTTCCCAAGAAACTAATTGCTACATCCATGTCATCAATAATTTCCAAATCATGATTTCCAATGGTGGCTACATGAAATGTGGAGGGCGTTCTGAAAATGTGTGTCTCCAAATTGGTGACTACCACCTGAAATATCATATGTTTTCTATCGACATGGGTGGTTGTGACATTGTGTTGGGTACAGACTGGCTAAGGACTTTGGCTCCCATTCTCATGGATTTTAAGGAATTAACCATGCAATTTGACCAGGAGCTCCACCAAGCTAAGTTCCAAGGCATCACTATTGGTTCACCTGAGATCATTAGTTCCCATCGCATGGAAAAGATGCTCAAAAAAGGTCATTCTGGTGTTATTTCCCAACTCCATGTCATATAAGAAACAGAGACACCCTTGGTGCCGCAAGACCTCCAAGCCATCATTTCTAAACATCAAGTGGTCTTTTCCACTCCCTAGG
Source organism: Picea glauca (assembly GCA_000966675.3). Taxonomy (NCBI): domain Eukaryota; kingdom Viridiplantae; phylum Streptophyta; class Pinopsida; order Pinales; family Pinaceae; genus Picea; species Picea glauca. The sequence continues at coordinate 142,509 of JZKD02S1539427.1, read as the reverse complement.
GACTCCCTCCTTATCATGGTGTTCATGATCATTCCATTCCCCTTGTACCCAGAAGCGTTGCTCCAAATATCCGCCTGTATCGTCACACCTTTTCCGAAAAAAAAAAATTGAGAAAATGGTCCAGGAACTCCTTAATGCAGATGTTTTCTTCCCTAGTATGAGCCCCTACTCTTCTCCTATGGTCATGGTATTGAATAAAGAAGGCTTTTGGTGAATGTATCCCGACTTTCGTGCCCTCAAAAAACTTACCATTAAAGACAAAATTCCCATTCCTGTCATTGATGACCTCCTGGATGAATTGTGTAGCATCCAATTCTTTATTAAACTTGATCTTCGTTCAAGCTACCACCAGATACATATGAAAGAGGAATAAATTCCCAAGACTCCCTTTATAAATCATGAGGACCACTATGAGTTTTTGGTCATGCCCTTTGGCTTGTGTAATTTCCCCTCCACCTTCCAAAGCCTCATGAATCATGTCTTTCATCCTTTTCTCTGTCATTTTGTCTTAGTTTTGTTTGATGATATCCTTATTTATTGCAAAAATTGGAAAGACCATCTTGCTCATGTGGATCGAGTTCTCCATCTACTCTCTTAGAACCAACTTTTCTTGAAACAATTTAAATGTGATTTTGGCACCTCAGAAGTAGAGTACTTGGGTCATCCGGTTGGAAAGGATGGCATCAGGGTGGATCCTAAAAAGATTGAAGCTATGCAAGACTGGCCTCACCCAAATAATCTCAAAAGATTGTGTGGATTTCTGGGTTTAACAGGTTATTATAGCAAGTTTGTTAAGAATTATGGAAAGATTACAACACCTCTCACTACTCTCCTAAAATAGAACTCTTTCACTTGGACTCCAACCGTTGCTCAAGCTTTTCAAACCTTGAAGATGGCCATGTGCACCACTCTAGTCCTATCCCTTCCTAATTTTACAAAGACATTTGTCTTGAAATGTGATTCTTCAGGGAAAGGAATTGGTGTTGTCCTTATACAAGAGGGTCAGCCTTTGGCATTTACTAGTAAGCAACTATATGAAAGAAATCTAGGCAAATCAATCTATGAAAAGGAAATTCTGGCTATTCTACATGTCATTTTTCTGTGTTGTCGTTATCTATTGGGGAAATGCTTCCAAATTAAGACAGACCATCAAAGCCTCAAGTATTTTCTGGAACAACGCATTTCCTCCCTGGAGCAACAAAAATGGGTGACTAATATCTTTAGATATGATTATGAGATCATTTACAAGAAAGGAAAATAAAATGTTGTTGTAGATGCACTTTCCCAAAAATATGAAGATGAAGTATCCCTTTTTTCTCTTTTCTTTGTTGTACCAGATTGGTTCCAAGCCATTCGCTAGGAATGGCTACAAGATCCCAAAATTTCACATCTGATCCAACAATTTCATTCCAATGCTCCAACTTCCCCAAGGTACTCTTGGCTCCATGATAAGATTCGATACAAAGGTCATTTGTATTTAAGTAAACAATCAAAGATTAAATCCAGGGTACTTTCTAAGCTTCATCCTACACCCACAGCGGGGCACTCCGGGTTCACCAAAATCTATGACGGGGTCAAACGTTATTTTTTCTTGGATGGTGTGAAACAGGACATTCATAATTTTTTTGTTGAATGTGATGTGTGTCAACACAACAAGGGAGAAACAATCAAATCTTCGGGCACACTACAACCACTTTCGATTCCACCTGCTATTTGGAGGAATATCTCTATGGATTTTATTACACGCTTACCCAAATTGAGAAATAAATCAGTCATCATGGTGGTTGTCGATCACCTTTCCAAGTATTCTCATTTCTGCGCTCTTCAACACCTATTTATAGCATCCACGATGGCTCAAATTTTCATGGATCGAGTCTTCAAGCTTCATGGCATGCCACACTCTATTGTTTATTATTGCGACCCAACTTTCACAAGCAATGTTTAGCAAGAACTATTTAAGCTACAAGGCACCCAATTGCATCTCATCACTGCTTATCATCCCCAGAATGATGGTTAAACAAAATTTGTAAACAAGTGTTTGGAAACATATTTGAGGTGTTTTTCCTTGGAAAAGAAAAATTAGTGGGCTCAATAGTTACCCCTAGTTGAATGGTGGTACAAAAATTCATACCATACAACTACATGCATGACCCTTTTTGAAGTGGTATATGGACAGAAGCCACCTTCAGTTCTCCCATACTTACCTAGTGTCTCGAAGGTCTAGGTGGTTGACAAAAAACTTATAGTTCGAGAGGCTATTCTCTGTACCCGCAAAGATAATTTGGTCATGGCACAAAATCGCACGAAGCAACAAGAAGATAAAGGTCGCTTTGAATGTCAATTTGTAGAAGGGGATCAGGTGTTTCTTCGATTGCAACCTTACAAGAAAAATTTCCTCAAGGTCAAGCATTTTTAGAAGATAGCACCCAAATTTTATGGTCCTTATACCATTCTCAAGCATGTGGGACAGGTGGCCTATCAGTTATCTTTTCACAGACATTCGAAGCTACATCATGTTTTTCATATTTCATGCTTAAAGAAGGTTATTGGAACTAAGTGCCAAATTCAAACCAACCTTCCCAAGTTAGCTGAAGAAAGATCCATTTGGCTACAACCACAAGTAGTTTTGGGCCATCCTAAGCATCACCTGCATCAAAGAACCATCAAGGAAGTGTTAGTCTAGTGGAAAGATACAACTCCATCAGATGCCACTTAGGAACCAGCTACCATTTTGCAGCAATTTCCACACCTCAAGCCTTAAGGACAAGGTTTTTTTTAAGGGGGAGGACATGTTAGGGTCCTAACCTGCACATAGGTAGAACGATATATTCAGATGTAATAAAATTAAATATTAATAAGGCCTTGCAATAAAATAAAATAAGTCGAATGTAAGAAGACCTAATAGAAGCTTCCACTTCTAAATAGGAGTCGAGGGTATGAGAACCCTAGCTTAGATATTATTGTAATAGAGCTCTTCTTGACTGGGGGTTTCCCCCTCGAAGAGGCCCATGAACATTGATCTTAGAATCAAAGTCTTATTTCTGTTGTTATTCTTATATCATTTCAGTGTTATTGTGGTGATTGTTCTGGTTATATTACTGTTATTCTTCCATTTCTATCATTTCATTTCTGTTCTACATACTTTTTATATCTGGTATATTACATATATTAAATGGCTACCTAGATTTCGATGTCAACAAAATTAACAACGATGTCAACCGTACGGTCAACCAAGGTGTTTTTAGTGTATAAAATCGAGGTCCAATGTTAACTAGCAGTAGTAAATTGTGGGAAAATCGTTGTTTAAACAAATGAAATTGTTTTGTAAGAAAAACGAAGTCATCGTGCAAAGAAGGATGAAATCGTGGTCTTTAAAATTATAAACAAAGGGTAAAAGTCGCCATTAGATCTATTAATTTACAAAGGAAACTTCCAGGCCCAATGGATTAAAGACGTAGCGTAGTTTCGCCATCGAAAGGTAATAAATTGCAAAGAAAAAATTTTCAATTGAAAGGTTGCAGGGAGAAAAGACAACCAATGCATAGAGGTATTCAATCGCAAGAAAGCATAAGACAATCAATCAACCAGGAATAATCAATAGGGGTAGACAATTGGTAAAAAACATCCTTCACTCATCATCCACCCACAGAAAAGAAGGGCATTAGGATCTATAGGTCTATTAACACCGAAGTGACAACCATCGATCCGGATCTTGGTTAACTTCTCAGGCGTGGACTGATGATCTAAGGATGAGGACAAAAGATAAAGAACAAAATCTACATAATAATCATTAAAAAAAACAAAACAGTTATAGCAATCAGGGATAAGTTACCAAGGGAATCAATTCAATGCAGTGAGTGTAAGGCTATGTTGAAATTAATTTATTGGATAAAAATGCTAAGTAAAACATTTTCTTTACACCACTAAACGTACAGAAATGAAAGCATAGGATCAACATTAATCTACCATGCAAAATAAATGCATACGTACCGTAGCTCAAGGTTATAGCTTCGAGTTGTTGTCTCGCGCTCCATCTAGCTCCCTCTTGCAGACCGATGTGACTTCATCGATACCTCCCAACCAATGTTAAGGGAACTTTTCTTCCCCCTTAGCCCCCCGAGCTGCAAATGGGCCATGCACACTAAACCAAATAACAACTAGCTCCCAGCTCACCTTGCAAGTCCAAGCTACCACTCCTCACCAAGCTGAGTATCCCAACTCCCACAAGATAAGTCAGTCATGTCAAAAATTATGCAGCGTAGCATTACGCATGAAGGAATAGATCCATCCTCCTTCTCCTCTCTCCTTTATATAGAGTTTCTAAGTGATTTCTTTCCCAATTTCCCATTTATTTTATTGTTCAATAATTTAATTCAGAAAAATTCTTCCCCGTACACGTGTCACCCATCCCCTTTGTTGCACCATAAATTAATTTCATTAATTATTTAATTGCTCCTATTTCCCTCACCCACCTAAAAGCATTCCTAGAATCACTCCTAGGTGTCCCCATATTCCCTTACACATTTTAATGACTTACGCCCTTACTAAATTCCTAGTTGAGTTCAATTTATAAAGTTCTTAAAGGAAAGAATCCTTATTATGTTAGTCACTCTGTTTTTTCCTTGTGTTTCCCTTTTTCTTTATGTTTCCCCCTTTTTCCCTTAGTTTCCTAATTGTCTTTAAGTTTCCCTCTTTTCCCTTTTTATCTAAAACTCAAATTAGCAAGTGCAAAAAAATTTCCCTTTTACCCCTCTTTCCTTTTAATTAATAATTCTTAATTATCATATGTAGAATATCAATCAATTCCCTTTTAAACTATTTAATCCCTCAATATCATTTGATTTTAATAAATTAATTGAATTTCTTACCCCCTTCTCGTCACATGTTTAATGATGTTTTTTAATATTATTTTATTTATTTATTTATTTTATCACAAGTATCACTTAGACCTAGATTTTAATTTGTGAGGTTGGGTGACATTTTTATTAGGGAATTTGTTTTAAATCTTTCTTATTACATCATTCATTCTAAGGCCATGTAGGTTTATTCACTTATTAGTTAACAACATGGCGTGCCCTTCAGGACGCACTAGGTGCCACTCGCCTCATTCTGTTTCCCTTGTGTGACATGCCCATCAGGATGCACTACGTGCTCCAAGGGTGCCACTCGCCTCTTGACTGACTTGGTAGACATAAAAAACCCCTAGAGTCAATACTCTGCCAGGTGATGTTGTGGGAGACTAAGGGACTCTAAGGAATAAGGCCCATGCTTGATTGCACACCTCCTAGAATCATCATGAGCGACTATCGCAATCTTCCCTCACGACATCGTGGGTCTTCTCGAACTAGGTAATCATTAACCTACAGTTCGAGCCACAGTGGGAGTGCTAGTAGGCTGTGATAGGGGTACTATCCACACCTCTCCCTCAACATCTTTGGTTGTCACCCCCACCACACGTATTCCTCAATGTATTTGGTTGTCATGCGTGACCCCTCCACTCCACATGTGAGTATGGTTGGCAAGCTATCATCAGCCTGCATCATCAGTGAATCATGTCAAAAATAAAATCGATCATCATAATATCTAATCAGATGTGCATATGTCATATCAACAATAATAAAAACCCAATAGTCCACTCCATGACTCGATCTAGAGCTGAAGTGGTTTCATCGATGCCTTTGCATTCTTGAGGTCCAAAGTCCTACACACTCAGTAGAACCCATTCAATAGAACTTGTCTATGTAAATACACAAAATAACATATAATCACATCCCTAATGCCTCATAATCATAATCAAACTAGTATAATAATATGGATCACTTGCAAGAAAGTGTCCTCAAAGAATAAGTTTTCTTAGTGCGCACAAGGGCGGGATGTTACATACAGCCCCTCTTGGTCTAAACTTCATCCCGAAGTTTCACAGTATATAAGTGTCGAAATAATGTGTACCACAATATCATAAGTCTATCTATCAAACAAAAATGGAAACAATTGGCACATGTCATATGCGTCCTCCCAGGTCATCGAGTGCAGACTATAGTTGTACCACTGGACCTTAACCTGATCTATTGTTCGACATTGTAGCTGTTGAATGCGATGATATAGGATAAGGATCAACTTATCCATGAGCACCCCCTCATATGATACCTGCAAGGAACGCATGTCAATAACATGTGTAGGATCGCTAATATAATGTCTCAAAATAGATATGTGAAAAACATCGTGCATATGCCTCAAAGAATCAGGCAAGGCTAGTCGATAGGCCACGGGCCCCTTCCTCTTCACAATATTGAAAGGTCCAATGAACCTAGGAGAGATTTTAGCTCATTTTCCAAACTTGATTGAACTCTTATATGGTTTTACCCGCAAGAAGATTCGATCACCAACTTTGTAACTACAGTCGACACGATGCACATTGGCATAACTCTTCTGTCGATCATGTGCTTTTTTGATCCTTTGTATTATTGTTTTCATTTGATCTTCCATTTCTTGGATCACTTATGGTCCCACCAGGACCCTATCCTCAGGCTGATCCCAAATCTAAGATGTTTGACACGGTTGCCCATAAAGGAACTCGAAAGGTGCCATCTTAATGGTGCTTTGGTAATTGTTGTTATAATCGAATTCTACTAGTGGAAATAATTCTTCCCAATGCTTTTGTTGGTCCATCACATACATGTGCAACATGTCTTCCAAGATTTGGTTTGTTTGTTCAGTCTTCCCATTTGTCTCTTGGTGATAAGCAGTACTAAAGTTAAGTTGGGTTCCCAAGGCCTCTTGAAAACTAGTCCAAAATCGTCTAATAAACATCGATCCTCAAGCAGATATAGTCCTCTTACGTATGCCATGCAGCCTCACAATCTCACTGATGAAAAATCTAGCTATTTCAGGTGAATGATATGTCATACGCACAGCAATAAAATGTGCACTCTTCGTCAAAGTGTCGACTACCACAAAAATCGAGTCATTTCTCATTACCGTCAGTGGCAATCCAACAATGAAATCCATCGAAATGACCTCACATTTCGATTTTAGAATAGAGTGAGGCTTTTTTAATCCTATTGGATGTCTATGTTCATTCTTCACCTACTGAAATTCTAGACATCTGTCCATGTATTTGACTATGTCTACCTTCATTCCTTTCCAGAAGAATAAGGGTTTAAGGTACACCCTCATCTTCGTGACTCCCGGGTGAGCCATGTACACTACTTTGTGAGCCTCGTTTAGGATCCAACTACTCAACTCGTCATTCTATGGTATGTAAATATGATTTGTAAACCTCAATAGTCCATCTTCGTCAAACATAAATCCTTCAAATCTTGGTACCAGCATTGTGTTTTGTCCGATAAAATCCTTGACCTCTTTGTTCCAGTCATCGTCGCGCTATAAAGTTAGAATATTTTCACGTAGATTCCTCTGAGGTGGTAGCATCGAAAATATGTGTGGTCTCCTAATCAATGCATCTACCCCTCAGTTCATAGTTCCTTTTATGTAATTAATCTTGAAATTGTACTCGCTAAGCAATTCTGACCAATGTAGTCATCGCACGTTCGGGTCGTTTTTTGTAAAGATGTGTTGTAGTCCACAGTGGTTCATTTTTAGTTCAAATTTTCATCCAATAAGGTAGTGTCTCCAAACATTCAAGGCATATACAATGGATAATAACTCCAAATCATGCGTCATGTATTTCTCCTCATGCCTTCTCTATTTTCGCGATATGTAAGTGATCACTCAATCGTCTTGCATCAAGACTCCGCCTAAGCCTTCCTTGGATGCGTCAGTGCATACCAAGAATTTTGCGTCCATGTCAGGGACCTTTAGTATCAATGTCGTTGTCAATAGATCCTTGAGCCTCCAAAATGCCTCTGAGTATTTTTTGGTCCAAACAAACTTCTTGTTCTTCTTCTGCAATTCTATGATTGGATTTTCTATCTTCGAAAATCCATCGATGAACTGTCAATAGTATCATGATAAACCCATGAAGCTACGTACTTCTGGGACATTCGTCGGTGCAGGACATTCCATAATACCCTCGAGCTTTGTTTGATCCATGATGATACCTTCGTTGGAGATGACATGCCCTAAGTAGTGAATCTTTGATTGATAAAACACTCATTTGGACAATTTCCCATATAGTTTGTGCTCTCGCAGACACTGTAGTACCAAGCGCAACTACTCGTCATGCTCCTCTGTCATCCTAGAGTAAATCAAAATATCATCGATGAATACTTGGACAAACTTGTCCAATCACTCGTGAAACACCCCGTTCATCAAACTCATAAATACCCCTGGGGCGTTTGTCAGTCCAAACGGTAAAATAGTAAACTCGTAATGTCAAAACGTCATCTTAAAGGTGGTCTTAGGGACGTCATCCTCCTTGATCCATAACTAGTGATACATCCTTGATTGCAAAAAGAATCTTTGAAAACATCATCGCACCCTTAATCTGATCGAACATATCATCAATCCATGGAAACAGATACTGATTATTGATCATTGTCTTGTTCAATTGATGGTAGTCAATGCAGAGTCTCCACGAACCATCCTTATTTCATATTAAAATAACAGACGTGTCGCACGGTGACACACTTGGACATATAATTCCCAGGTCCAACAAATTCTTCAGTTTCATTCTCAACTCCTATACCTATGGGGTTGACATACGATTAGGCGTTCTCGCTATTGGTTCATTCCCCGATTTTAGGTCTATGGTCGATTCAAATCCCCTCTCTGATGGCATCCCAGGTAACTCTTCCAGGAAGACGTCTGCAAACTCTCTCACCACAGGAAGGTTTTCTAGACCTTCCACTACTCCCTTCTTGTTTAATGCAAGGATCGCATAAAGCTTACATCCCTTGCACATGCTCTTCCGTAACTGCAGGGAAGAGATGAACCTCAGGGAAAATCCCTAGTTCTGACATACAATCATGTGTCTCTCTGCCTCGTCATCAAACAAGATCAACCATTTCATATTACAGTTGAGTATCGCCTCATCCAATTCCAACCAGTCCATACCGGTGACAATGTCATAAGATCCTAATATCGTGACTTACAGTTTGGCCCTGGTGAAAAACTCTCCCAGGTTAAGGGTATAGCCCATAACCTTTCCTCCAACCTTTTGTTTGGCTCTTGAAGTCATCTCTACAAAGATAAATGCATCCTGTTCGACTACCTTTACCTTAATCCTCTTTAGTGCTGCACTATAAATGAAACTCTTGGTAGCACCAAGATCAATCAAAATACTAAGGGTCTGGTCAGCGACATTACCTGATGTCTCGAGCACAATCAACTGGTGCTCTTCTTGGCGGTTATTCACCACTGCATGAATCCGATTGGCCTTGCCCAAATCTCCCATGGTAGTGGGTCCAACCGATTTGTATGTTGTAGTCCTCTCCATTGCGCAATCACACTGGTAGTGTGGCTCCCCAAAATTCTAACACCCCTTCTTTGGTACAGTACTCCTCGTACCCGAAGTAGAAGCTGACGGCCCACCGTTCTGGAATACTAGTATGTTCTGCTAAATAGGCCTAAACTGTTGCAGCTGCGGTCGATGCTACTGCTGAGGCTATGGTCCCCAATAAGGATTTCGTTGCTGAGGCACTGGTCACCGAGGTGAAGTGAAAGTGGATCCTATGTGAAATCCATGATATCTTGGTGTCTATATAGCTGGTGTATGATTTTGTTGCGCACCAGATGACACCTGCCCCGCTAGTCTCGCTGGAGTCCTGCTCTGACTCCTACTGATAATCTCCTCCTCTGCTATGAGGGCCTTCTGGATGACATCGTGCAAGGTCTGAGGCATCATAATCCTAACCTTTTCACATATGTTCACATTAAGGCCAAACAAGAACTTGTTGACCTTAGGTTTCTCAGTATTAAGGTGTAGAGCATACCAAAGCAACTCCATATAACGGGCCTCGTACTCGGGCATCATACATCTGCCCTGTTGTATGGCGTTGAACTCATTGAGCTAATGCTCAATGAATTCCTCTGATAGGTACCTCTCTCGAAACCATTCCTCGAACAGTTCCCATGACACGTTTTCGACAACCATGTTCAATTGTGACAGGAGCATCTTCCACCATAGAAGAGCGCTCCCCTTTAGTTGAAAAACCACCATGAGGACCTTCCTTTTTGAGATATAGTTGCGAAGTGCAAAGAACATCGCCATATTATCCGACCATGCCTCGGTGGCTGCGCCATCCAGGGCACCAAATAACTTGAGAAATTTGACTTTCTCGAGTTCACGGTGAATGCTACCAGTACCAACCGGAGCACATGGTGGACCCTTAGGGGGTGTCAGCACCCTGGCGTCATCTCTAACCAAATGGCTAGAAGTGCCTTAGAAATCCATTGAAAAGACCTTATCAGTCTAACCACATCACCCACCGCTATCTACTCTTTCCCGACAACATGTTCATCTCCCTGGGGCACAGACCCCTTAGGCATGGATGCTATTGGAAGCGTCATGCCTCCTCCCCTAGCACCCCGTCGTTTTCCTCCGTGGCTTCCTCTAACCATGAATACATGTCAACTTAATTAGCAACATTATAATAAAACATCATATCAATGAAAGACTAAGTATTCCCAAGTCACGGGTTGAACCCTCTCTGATACCATATGTAACAACCCCTCAGTCGTTACGACTATAAGCGAAGCAAAGTGCAATTTTTTTTTTTTTTTTTAGGCAGGAAGGCAATGACGACACAGTTAGCCACACCCTGACTACGAACACAACATCTATAGATCAGGAAACAGAAAACAATGACTCTACATGATAGCACATCCAACAACTAGGAAAAACATGCATAAATCAAGAAGGAACGACTACCCGCCCGACACAAACACGAAAATGCCTACAAGCTAAAGGACAACATCCCCCATCCCAACACAACAGCCTCAACGAACAGTAACTAGATCCTCTATGGTGTGCAACCAAACACATGAAGGTGTTACAACCGAAATGCCAATAACAACTACAACGAACAACACCCACAATGGGTAGCAGAGACCCCCGCCAATTTATCCTTCACCTCTATCCCTTAGGAAATGCAATGATCCCCTCATTAGGAATCATGTCATCGTTAGGTGATGGGTGCGACAACAACCGTGGCGCAACAACATAACTGGACCCTCAACCCCAGCTAAAATAAATGTCCTAGGAGATCAAGGACTATCTAAACACTCGATGACTAACCCTAGCAGCCAACGACAAGTTTGCCAGACGACTAAGACATTCAAGCAACACAACAATTTCCTTTCACAACAAAATCAATCTGCACACCTTGAATAAAATTATTAAGGTACACAATATTTAAAATAAAATTAGCAATAAAGGATAGTGCCAAGATCGTTGATAAGGTTAATACAAGATAATGGTTAATACATCTATTTTACAATATTTAAGAAATACAAATAAAGGTTAACATATGATCAATAAAATTAGCAATACAATATAGTGGTATATTAACCATATTAAAATATAACCCATAAACATTAGCAAAAAGGATAATGGTTAATATATATAAGGTATCATTGTTAAAGGCTAATACGGATAGTTTCAAGATATTTCGTCTATATCTCATAAAATAATCATCATTAACAAAATAGTTCATTGCAACTATCCTCCAATCCCAAGATTAGATAAGTAAAATTAATAAGGAGGAAATCGCTACCTTTTTAACTAGAACAAAGGAAACATGTCCCTTCAAACAACATAAAACCCCCCGCCCCTTTTTCTGAAAATGCTACCTTTTAAACTGAAACAATGATAAGATTGTTTCCTAAAGGAACATGTTAGATTAGCTATCTATATAATCTTTAGAGATATCACTATATTGGTGGGATGTAATAATGTATTTATCGATAATTGTTGTTGTAGTTAAAAATGGTTGCTGACAATGACAAGACATGTCGCTGCCCAAAAAGATGTTATCTATGTAAAAATAAACATGTTTTCCATAAATATAAAGATAATGGCAATGTTTAGAGTCATTATAATACAAATATGTTGGCAACATTAATTAAAGGAAAATCTTACATATAAGTAGATGGTGAGACATTAAAAACGTTGATATTTCAAACACAAATATTGCATTTAACTATGCTATCAGTCATTTTTTAAAGAAAAATTTGGCTATAATATAGATCATTGTGAGAAATAAAATTGTTCTATCCACCATAATCGTTGTCAACAACCTCAATACTAAATCGCTAACCAAACTCAATAAATAAACATGCTATTCGTTGGGGAAAATAAAAATGCAAATAAGCAGAGGGGTTCATTGAAAACACAGGTATCAATCAAAATTTGTGGTTAAATTATCGTTGTGTAATGTGCCATGATCTCGTTGAGTAAATTGATAATGCATCTCTCAATTTTGCAGTGGTATTGCAATGGTGAGGGTAAATTCACACTCTAGAAAAGGAGGTACTCGTTATCTAAATTCAGGCTGAAAACGTAGTCCTTTACTAAGATGAAGTGCAAATCAGAAAGGTGATGTTCTACAAGTAAAAAAAGTGTTTTCATAAGGCAATTAAAAACACACGTTGTCATATAAGTAATAATGAGCCCCATTAAAAACATTTCCATACAACACACCGTGTATAGATACACATTTTTTTTTATGACCAAGGATATCAATTCGTTGTCTAAACTAACATTGGATGAAAGAATGTGTAAACAACACTTAATGCTGACTATTAAAGGTGACCGAATATTACCATAAATTGTCGATAGGATCAACGCAATCATGTGATATTAAATGTCTACCTAGATTTCTTTTTCAACAACATTAACAACATTGTCAACCAAGGTGTTGTCAGTGTATAAAATTGAGGTCTAATGCTATCTAGAAGTAGTAAATTATGGGAAAATCGATGTGTAACCAAATGAAATCATTTTGCAAGAAAGACGAAGTCGTCATGCAAATAAGGATGAAATCACGGTCTGTAAAAGTATAAACAAAGGGTAAAATTCACCATCAGATGTATTAATTTGCAGAGGAAAATCGCATGCCTGATGGATTAAATACAAAAAGAAATTTTTCCATCGAAAGGTAATAAATTGTAGAGGAAACATTCTTTATTGAAAGCTTACAGGGAGAAAAGACAACCAATGGGCAGAGGTATTCAATCGCAAGAAGGCGAAAGACAATCAATCAACCAAAAATAATCAATAGGGGTAGACAACTGGGAAAAAACATCCTTCTCTCATCATCCATGCACAAAAAATAAAGGCATTAGGATCTAAGGTCTATTAAAACCGAAGTGACGACTGTCAATCCGGCTCCTGACTAACTACTCAGGCATGGACTGATGATCTAGGAATGAGGACAAAATATAAAGCACAAACTCTACATAATAGTCATTAAAATGAAAAAAACAGTCATATCAATCATGGATCAATTGCTAGGGGAATCAATTCATTGCAGCGAGCATAAGGCTATGTTGAAATTAATTTCTCGAATAAAAATGCTAAGTAAAACACTTTCTTTGCGCCACTAAAAGTACAGAAATGAAAGTGCAAGATCAATAGTAATATACCATGAAAAATAAATGCGTGTGTACCATAGCCTAAGGTGACAGCTCAGAGTCATTGTCCCACGTGCTCCGTCCAGCTCCTGCTTGCCGATCGATGTGACTTCTATTGATTAAGTTTGGTTGTCATTGATGTCACCCCTTGAAGAAATCACAGTAGCACAAAGGTTTGGGTAATGGAAGTTTTTTTTATGTAAAGATGACTCATTATTGTCTTGTCATGGTTGATATGAAGTATAGATGGATGAACTCCAAAGTGGTCCCCTTATGGTGAAAGACCTCACGAGAAGATGCTTTGCGAATTGAGTTATCCTAGAAGTATGGTTAGATAACCCATGCTTATTTATGGAATAATGAGATGAAGGTTAGTGAATTTGTTAGTGAAACTATCGTAGATGGATAGTGCTTGTCATGCCATTTTTAGTGGTATGTAGAACGTCACATAACTCTTCACGGTTAGAGAGCTATGGCCATGAGAAGTTGGAGAACCCAGGTTTGGGTAATGGACCCAAGTTTGTTTGATGGATAATGGTATCGGTTTTGATATATTTGAAGGTAATACTATTCTATATGGATGGTACATGTCATTCCATTTCTGGTGGTATGTGGAACATCACATAACTCCTCATGATTTGAGAGTTATGGCCTTACAAAGTTGGAGGACCCTCTTATGTCATCTAGAAGCCCCAAAAGGTCAAAGAAGTCAAAGTGGTTTAAGAGATTTTAGAAGGTAAATAATAAAGTGAATTGATGAGTGTACTATAATTCAAAGTGAATACAAAATAAATTATTTAAATAATAAATTTAAT
>JZKD02S1539427.1:115192-128111 GCA_000966675.3 Picea glauca | reverse complement strand
TTAAGAGATTTTAGAAGGTAAATAATAAAGTGAATTGATGAGTGTACTATAATTCAAAGTGAATACAAAATAAATTATTTAAATAATAAATTTAATGGAGAAATTAGAAGTCCGGTTAACCCTAAAATAAGGAAAGTGGGCAAAGTGACCTAAAAGATGTTTTTAAGGAAGCTACTTGGAGAGTATAAATAAGAGGCAAGGCTCTCTCATTTTAGACATACTTGATCATATTGAATACCTATAAGTGTCTAAGATAACCAAAGGATATCTAAGTTGAATTTCTGAGGGAAGGTGAAGAAAAGAAGGTTGGAATTCAAGTAAGGATATATTATTTTGATTATTCTTTCTAAGGTTGGTGCATGGTTGATGCACTTGATTATGGTACAGATTGGTGCATGGTTGATGCAATTGTTTATGGTACATGTTGATTATAGGTTTAGGTACACGTTGATGCATGGTTGATGCATGGTTTAGGTTTATTGGTATAGGTTTACAGTGGTATATCTCACAGTGATAGTGTGACAGTGGTTACATCATTCTACTTCTACTTCAGGGTGGTTGGATGAGGCAAGGATAGGTGGTTGTAGCCACCTTCCGGTTGTATCCGGAGAATATAGGGGTTTGTAGCCTCCTTCTGGTTGTAGCCATAGAATTGGGGATTTGGAGCTTCCCTTAGGTTGTAGCCTGAGAAACTAGGGAGTTGGAGCCTCCTTCCAGTTGTAGCTAGAAAACAAAGGAAGTTGGTGCTTCCAATTAATGTAACTCTTCAAGAAATATAAGAAAAAGCATTATGTGTTTTTCTCCTTCTTTGGGTTTCCATGTAAAACACTGGTGTAATGTGTATGTGTATGATTGTTCATTTGTTCATTGCTCATTATTGGATGATAATTCTACATTGATATAACACTTGGATTATTTGGTTTAAAAAGGATTGTAATTTCTCTATTACCGATTCACCCCACCTCTCAGTAATCCCACAATTGGCATCAAAGAAGGTTCCTTCATAAAACAGTTTAACCACTAAAAGGTAAATCATGGAGAGAAACAACTTGTATAAAGATGGAATACCACAATTTGATGGACAGAAGTATGCTTTTTGGAGCATAAGGATGAAGACATATATACAGGCACAGGCATTTGAAATTTGGCAATCAATTGTAGATAGATGCATAGCACCAACAGTTCCACCAACAAATGACAAAGCAGTGAAACTTGGTCAAAATAATTCCAAAGCCCCAAATGCACTTCTAAATGGTCTCAGTGAAACAATATTCACCAAATTTGCACATTGTAAATCCACTAAAGATATTTGGGACAAGCTTTGAAATATTTATGAAGGAGATACAAAAGTCGAAGAAGCAAAGATTAAAACTTACAGAGGTTAGTTTGAACAGCTAAAAATGAAGTAAGATGAGAATATTGCAGCCTACTTCTTACAAGTCAATGAAACAGTGAATGTAATCATAGGATTGGGAGAAAAAATCGAAGAATTTGCAATTGTTCAAAAGGTACTAAGATCTCTTCCTATGATATTTGACTCTAAGATATCAGCACTAGAAGAAAGATTAGATATAAAATCAATAAGCATGGATGAACTGCATGGAATTTTCACAGCACATGAAATGAGAACTGAACAGGAAAATCCAAATGTAAAACAAGCAGCCTTCAAAAAATCCAAAAGATCAAAGCAAAAGAAAAAACAACAAGAATAACATAGAAGCAATAGTAACGACTCGGAATATGATGAAGAAGTGGCCAACTTCGTCAAAATCCTGAATAAGGTAATTGACGATAGGTATAGATGTAAGCTTCCATTAATTTGTTTTAATTTTGATGGTATTGGTCATTTTGCTAACGAATGTCCTCATAAGAAAAAGAGAAATGATGAAGGTTACTCAAAGGGAAAACAAACATATAAAGGCAAAAGAACTACAAAGAAATTTTTTAAGAAAAGATTATGCACCAAAGAAGACATCTCATCATTAGATGAAGATGAAATCAGTGACAGTGAGACAGGAAGAGTTCTATTCATGGCAGTAGAAGACTCTGAAGAAGAATATGAAGAAGCCGAATAAGAATGTGAAGAATTCGAAGAAGAATTGAAGAGGCAGAAGTTGACTACTGAGAAGAATTAATGTGTTCCATAGAAGTTATCATAAGAGAAAAGAAGAAGAACAAGAAAGTGCAAGAGGAACTAGACAAGAAAGAAGACACTCAAGAACTAGAACAAATTATCACAAAAGTGAAGGTTCAACTAGAAGAAGATAAAAGAATTGAAGAAGAACTCAAAGAAAAGATAGAAGAAAAGGATCATTGGAAACTTGGAAGTAGAGATTTTCACATTAAGAAAGGATATTCAAAAGAAAAATATACAGAATAGCTCAAAATTTTTGGATGACATTATCAATAGTCAAAAATCTCATTTTGACAAGACCGGAATTGGATACAATCAGACAGAAAAGGGATCAAGCTCCAAAACAAAAGAGCAAGAAACATATCCAAAAAGATATGAAAAACCAATCAAAAGGGATATGAAGATACAGAAGGAATATTAGAGGGACACTCCTCCACCGAGAAGATTCAGATTTTAGAATCAACAATTGATAGATAGGCCTCAAGAAGAAGAAGGATTCATAAGAGCACCTCCTTTCAAAAGATCCTCGACTCCCAGGTATCGAACTATATTTTTTGGTTTATGTTATGCATGCAATAATTTTGGACATAAAGATGTGAATTGCATAGCTAACATCAGGGACAATAACTTCTTTGAGAGTCATACACAAAGGGGTTATCCAAGAAGGCCTAGTGAAACACAAGGAAGAAGTTACAACATGTTAGCACTTAAGTGGAATGCTACAAATGTAACAATTTTGGACACGTGGCCAAATATTGCAGAATGATAGTCCCACTTAATGAAATTCAACAAAATAACAACAGTCACAGACAGGAACCTCAGAAAATAACATGGATAAGAAAGCAGGATCAGTATAGCAATGAAGAATGCACACTCACTCTACAAGTTAAGCAGAATAAATGTGGTTTTTATGTCGACAGTGGGTGTTCAAAACACATCATAGGTGATAGAGACATGTTACTTACATTACGAAAGGAAATATATGGAACGGTCTCCTTTGGAAATGATGATTTATCCAAAATCATTGTAAAAGGCACAGTCTAAATTGGGAACAAGAATGCAAAGGGAGAAGATGTTATACTAGTATAAGATATGAAACATAATATTATAAGTGTGATTAAAATGTGTGACCAAGGTCATAAAGTTACTTTAGACTCACAAAAGTGTGAGATAAGAAAACAAGGTTCAGGAAAAGTGATTTCTACAGCTACAAGAACTTCGAGCAAAATATATGTGTTAAGTGAAATTGGAAATGAAAAGTGTTGTCTAGGAAAGGAAGATGAAATTTGGCTATGGCATAGAATAATGGGTCACATACATTTTGATAACCTTTTCAAAGTTATCAAAAGAGAAGCAATCAGAGAAATTCCCCACAACACGAAACCAACCAACACCTTATGAAAGCATTGTAAACAAGGAAAGCAAACAAAGACCAAGTTCAAATCAAAGGAATATTCAATGACAAGACCATAGGAAATTGTGCATACTGATCTAGTTGGACCAACTACAACAAAGGGCTTGAAAGGTGAGAAATATTTTATGTTATTAATTGATGATTATACAAGAATGATTGCAGTTTGATTTCTAAAGAATAAGTCAGAAGCTTTTGAAAACTTCAAGATCTACAAGGAAATGGTTGAAAATGAAATGGATTCAAAAATCAAATGCTTGAGATCTGACAATGGAGGATAATTCACTTCAAACGAATTTATGTACTACTGTAGCAATCATGGAATAAAAAGACAATTCTTCGTTGATATGATGCCTCAATAGAATGGAGTTGTTGAAAGAAGGAACAAGACAGTACAAGAAATGGCTCGAACAATGCTAAAGGATTCAAAATTGACATATATTTTTTGGGCACAGGTAGTGCATACAACGGTTCACATTCAAAATAGAGTAATGCTCAGAAACAACACCAACAAAACTCCTTACGAACTATGGAAAGGAAGACCAACAAATGTGAATCACTTCAGAGTTTTTGGAAGCAAATGCTACATTAAAAGAGAAGATGGCAGAATGGGAAATTTTGATTCTCATGTGGACAAAGGAGTACTTGTTGGTTACTCAAATACAAGGAAAGAATACAAGTGTTACAATCTAAGATTGAAATTTTTTTTGGAAAGAATCAACGTGATAATTGACAAAACGGGTAGAGTAGAATCAAAGGAAGAAGAAAATGAATCAATGAAACAACCCTTAGAAGAAGAAGGAGAAGATGAAAAACAAGTAGAAGAGGAATATCAAGAGAATCTGACTGAAGCAGAAGAGCAAGTTCAGCAAGTGTCTCCAAAGACACCAAGTAGACAAGTACAGAAGAATCATCCTTCAAAATAGATTATTGGAAACAAAGATGTAGGAGTTGAGACTAGAAGAAGAATTTGATCACTAGAACAAACACACATATCACTCTCATCTACAATTGAACCAAATGTTTTTGAAGAAGACAACAAGGATTAATTTTGGAAAAAGGCCATGGATGAAGAATTGGATCAAATAGACAAAAATGACACTTGGGAATTGGTTCCAAGAGTAAAGAATAAGAATGTGATCGGCACAAAATGGGTCTTCAAGAATAAATTAAATGAAAATGGACAGGTTACAAGGGAAAAAGATATATTGGTATGTAAATGATATGCACATGTTGAAGGAATCAACTTTGAAGACACATTTTTCCCAGTTGCGAGAATGGAAGCAATCCGTTTGCTTTTATCTTATGTATGCTCCAAAAATATTAAAATGTATCAGATGGATGTAAAATCAGTCTTTATGAATGGGGAACTTGAAGAAGAAGTCTACATTGAAAAACTGAAAGGATTTCAGTTGTCAGAGAACACAGATTATGTGTGTAAATTAAAGAAGGCCTTGTATGGTCTAAAACAGGCTCCTAGAGCATGGTACTCTAGACTAGATAAGTATCTGCAGCAGGCAGAGTTCAGAAAAGGAAGTGTAGACAACAACCTCTATATCAAGGTAAGTCAAGGTAATATTTTATTAATTGAAGTTTATGTTGATAATATTATTTTTGGTAGTGATGATGACAGGTTAAGCCAGAAATTTCAAATGTCATTACTTGGAGAACTATCCAACTTTCTGAAACTTTAGATATGTCAAAGAAACCAAGGAATTTTTATTTCTCAAACCAAGTAATGGAATGGAAGATTGCAAACCAGTTATCACTCCCATGCGAACCAATTGCAAGTTAAGCAAAGATGTTGATTCGAAGTCTACATATCAGAGGGAATACATGTCAATGATTTTCAGCCTACTATATGTGAAAACATCCACACGATATGTAATGCAGGAAGTTGGAAAAGTGGCACGATTTCAAGAAACACCAAAGGAATCACATGTATTAGCAATGATGAGGATTTTCAGATATCTCAAAGGAATAGAAGAGTTTGGATTATGGTATCCAAAAGGAAATGATCTATCACTTATTGCCTACACATATGCAGATTGGGCAGGTTGTATTGATCACCGACGAAGCACCAGTGGATCAACATTCTACTTGGGTGAGTGTTTAGTATCATGGCTAAGAAAGAAACAATTATAGGTATCTTTATCTATAGCCGAGGTAGAGTATATTGCAGCAGCATCATGTTGTACACAAGTTATTTGGATGAAACAAACTCTGACAAATATACAGGTTGATTATGATGATCCCATTCCAATCTAGTTTGATAATACAATATCCATCAATATCTCAAATAATCCGGTGATGCACTCCAAGAAGAAACACATTACAATCAAGTATCACTTTTTATGAGAATAGGTTGTATAAAAGAACATCAGAGTTGAGTATTTGGGAACAAAAGAACAAGTGGCAGACATCTTTACAAAACCTCTTCCACAGGAAGCCTTTGAGTATCTTTGCTAGAGACTCAGAGTTATTTCTACTCCAAAATGAATTATTTTACATTTTTATCTTATATATCTTAGATGTATACAAGGAAGCACCATAAAGAGGACAGTTCAGTTAGGGGGAGAAGCCCCCAGATTGAAAGATAGCTTTTCCATTGATGAAAAAGGGGGAGAGATTTATCAGATAAAGAGGACAGAGGCATGATTCCAAGGGGAGAAATGGTCACAGAGATGCAGAGAATAGAGGCATGGTTCCAGTGGGAGGATGAGTGATATGAATTCAGTATTTCATCAGAGTGTTGCCATCAATGCCAAAGGGGGAGATTGTTGATTAAGGTTGGTTGTCATTGATGTCAACCCTTGAAGAAATCCCGATAGCACAAAGGTTTGGGTAATGGACCCAAGTTTGTTTGATGTAAAGATGACTCATTATTGTCTTGTCATGTTTGATATGAATTACAGATGGATGAAATCCAAAGTGGTCCCCTTATGGTGAAATCCATCATGGGAAGATGCTTTGCAGATTGACTTATCCTAGAAGTATGCTTAGAGAACCCATTCTTATTTGTGGAATAATGATATGAAGGTCAGTGAATTTGTTAGTGAAACTAACCTAGATGGACATTTCTTGTCATGCTATTTTTGGTGGTATGTAGAACGTCACATAACTCCTCACGGTTAGAGAGTTATGGCCATGAGAAGTTGGAGAACCCAGGTTTGGGTAATGAACCCAAGTTTGTTTGATGGATAATGGTATTGGTTTTGATATATTTGCAGGTAATACTATTTTATATGGATGGTACATGTCATTCCATTTCCGTTGGTATGTGGAACGTCACATAACTCCTCACGGTTTGAGATTTATGGCCTTACGAAGTTGGAGGACCCTCTTATGTCATCTAGAAGCCCCAAAAGGTCAAAGTTGTCAAAGTGGTTTAAGATATTTTAGAATGTAAATAATAAAGTGAAGTAATGAGTGTACTATAATTCAAGGTGAATACAAAATCAATTATTTAAATACTAAATTTAATGGAAAAATTAGAAGTGGGTTAACCCTAAAATAAGGAAAGTGGGGAAAGTGACCTAAAAGATGTTTTTAAGGAAGCTACTTGAAGAGTATAAATAAGAGGCAAGGATCTCTCATTTTAGACACACTTGATATTATTTAATACCTATAGGTGTTTGAGGTAACCAAAGGATATCTAAGCCGAATTTATGAGGGAAGGTGAAGAAAAGAAGGTCGGAATTCAAGGAAGGATACAATTTTTTTATGATACTTTCTAAGGTTGGTGCATGGTTGATGCATGTGTTTATGGTACATGTTGGTGCATGGTTGATGCAATTTTTTATGGTACAGGTTGATTATAGGTTGAGGTAGAGGTTGATGCATGGTTGATGCATGGTTCAGGTTTATTGGTACAAGTTTACAGTAATATATCTCACAGTGATAGTGTGACAGTGGTTCCAACATTCTACTTCTACTTCACGGCAGTTGGATGAGGCAAGGACAGGTGGTTGTAGCCACCTTCCAGTTGTAGTCGGAGAACATAGGGGTTTGTAGCCTCCTTCTGGTTGTAGCCAGAGAATTGGGGATTTGGAGCTTCCCTTAGGTTGTAGCCTAAGAAACTAGGGGCTTGGAGCCTCCTTACAGTTGCAACTAGAAAACAAAGAAAGTTGGTGTTTCCAATGAATGTAATTCTTCAAGACATATAATAAAATGCATTATGTGGTTTTATCTCTCTTTGGGTTTCCATGTAAAACACTAGTGTACTGTGCATGTGTATGATTTTTCATTTGTTCATTTCTCGTTATTGGATGATAATTCTACATTGATATAACACTTGAATTATTTGGTTTAAAAAGGATTATAATTTCTCTATTACTAATTCACCCCCCCCTCTCAGTAATTCAACAACTTCATCGGTACCTCTCAGACAATGATAGGGGTACTCTTCTTCCCCCTTAGCCCCCTAAGCCACAAAGGGGCCACACACACTAAACCAAAGAACAACTAGCTCCCAGCTTGCCTCGCAAGGTCAAGCTACCACTCCTCACCGAGCTGGGTCTCCCAACTCCCCCAAGATAAGTCATCCAGATCAAAAATTCTGCAGCGTAACGTTACCCATGAAGGAAGAGATCCATCCTCCTCCTCCTCCCTTCTTTATATAGAGTTTGTAAGTGATTTCTTTCCCAATTTCCCATTTAATTTATTGTTCAATAATTTAATTCAAAAAAAATACTCCTCGTACACATGTCACCCATCCCCTTTGTTTCACCAGAAATTAATTTCATTAATTATTTAATTGCTCTTATTTACCTCACCCACCCAAAATCATTCCTAGAATCACAACTAGGTGTTCCCATATTCCCTTACACATTTTAAGGACTTAAGCCCTTACTAAATTCCTAGTTGAGTTCAATTTAGAAAGTTCTGAAAGGAAAGAATCCTTACTATGTTAGTCACTCTGATTTTTCGTTTTGTTTTTCTTTTTCTTTATGTTTCCCCATTTTCCCCTTAGTTTCCTAATTCTTTTTAAGTTTCCCTCTTTTCCCTTTTTATCTAAAACTCAAATTAGCAAGTGTAGAAAATTTCCCTTTTACTTCTCTTTCCTTTTAATTAATAATTTTTAATTAGCATATGTAGAATATCAATCAATTCCCTTTTAAAATATTTAATCCCTCAATATCATTTGATTTTAATAAATTAATTGAATTTCTTACCCCCTTCTCGTCACATTTTTAATGATGATTTTTAATATTATTTTATTTATTTATTTATTTTATCACAAGTATCACTTAGACCTAGATTTTAATTTCCGAGGCTGAGCAAAATTTTTATTAGAGAATTTGTTTTTAAATATTTCTTATCACATCATTCATTCTAAGGCCATATAGGTTTATTTACTTGTAGTTAACAACGCGACGTGCCCTTCAGGATGCACTATCTTCTCCAAGGGTGCCACTCACCTCATTCTATTTCCCTTGAGCGATGTGCCCTTCAGGACGCACTACGTGCTCCAAGGGTGCCACTCGCCTATTGACTAACTTGGTAGACATCAAAAACCCCTGGACTCAATACCCCACCAGTTGATCTTGTGGGAGACTAAGGGCCTCTAAGGAATAAGGCCCATGCCTTATTTCATGCCCCTTAGAACCATCGTGAGTGACTATTGCAGTCTTCCTTCACGACATCGTGGGTATTCTTGAACTAGGTAATCAATAACCTATAGTTCAAGCCATAGTGAGAGTGCTAGTAGGTTGTGGCAGGGTTTTTTTCCACATCTCTCCCTCAATGTCTCTGGTTGTCGTGCGTGACCCCTCTACTCCACATGCGAATCTGGTCAGCAAGTTATCGTCAACCTGCATCATCAATGAATCATGTCAGAAATAAAATCAATCAACATAATATCTAATCAGATGTGCATATGTCATATCGACAATAATAAACAACCAATAGTCCAATCCCTAACTCGATCTAGAGTCCAAGGGATTTCATCGATCCTTGTGCATCCTCAACGTCCAAAGTCCTGCACACTCAGGAGAACCCAATCAATAGCACATGTCTATGAAAATACACAAAATAACAAATAATCACATCCCTAATGCATCGTAATCATAATCAAATAGCCAATAGTACAATAATTTGAATCACTTGCAAGCAAGTGTCCTCAAAGAATAAGTTTTCTCAGTGCGCACAAGAGCGGGATGTTACAGTTTCTTTCTTCAATATTTTCATGTTCTCATTTCTTTCTCCAATAATTCTCTTTCATGTGTTCGTTATGGAGAGTATCATCTCGACTGTGATCGAATTTACTCTTGCACAAACTTTTGTTTCCCATGACTTTTATAGTTATCTGTAAAAGATATGTTCAACAAATACTTCACCTTGAAAAAATGCTCAACGTTATATTTTAACATATAAATTGTTATTTCAATAAAAACTTGAACAAACATCAATTACCTTATTCAACAAAAACCAAAAAGATGATTCGAAACTTAGTTTAGGTGCTCTAGAAAACCATCAAACAAGCAATGAATTGTGTTAAATGTGTTCGATCGAAAGCGTATTTATACGATTTGGCACAAAATGAATGATACGACATGTCTTTTCATTTTTTCCGACTGATGGAATTCAATCAACATTCTTTCGGCTGAAACAAGGTTTTTTCGGCCGAAAACAGTGGAAACCGTTTAGTTTTGATGGTTTTTGTTAGAATTTATTCTTTTAGCCGAAAAGTAGAAATTGGGACTGTAAACAAAAACCAGAGAATTTCCCCAATATTACCTGAACTTTGGAGGTTGCGGATTCCTACAAATACTCATAATTTGGTTTCGAAAATGACACCAACATTTGCAAAATTGAATCTACTTTCAATTCCTATAAATTTTTTTCATTTTCATTATTTTCATTTAATTTTATTTAATTTTTTAAAAACATCACTGCATAATATTTTCAATAGACATTATGATTCAATGAAATGAAATATCTGTATCTCTAAAAATAAATAGTGAAAAAAGTTTGAAAAATTATATTCATAATCCTTAAACTGTTCTTTTCAAAAGGTATTTTTAGATTTTACTTTTAAGTAAAAATTAAGATAGATACAAGGTAGAGGAAAACATGTGTCTAAAATATGCAACGTTTTCATCTTGGTCAACTTCAATAAATTCTAGAAATTATAATATTCATCTGTTAGATTCAAAATTATAGTCATAATAAAATAGAGTCTTTGTATATTGTTGCACTATATTTCGTTTGTTAAAAAATAATTTTAATAATAGATACATTGTTGGAGGAAAAAATAACTCGTTATCATTCCTTTCATATTTAAGGAACATACTGTTAAACAATTGTAAAATTGACATATCAAAGATTAATAAAAAAAAAATGAAAAATAGTAATTGGAAAGCTAACAAAATTCTTCACAAGTTTTATTTTTACTGTAAAGTGAAATTCTAAATAAAAAAAAATACTTTTGTATGCCGGAATTTGAAAAACTTGTGAAAATACAGTTTGTTTTCTCATAAAACAAGAAAAAGTGTTACCCATCTTCATGATTTTACCCAATGAACAATCTTAATCCTGGATCTAAGCTACATGAAAATTATTTCTTTGCTACATGCACATTCCACAAACAAGACCTTGCTAAAATATAATGAGATTGAACCATGAGAAGATGTCTTAACAAAACGACCCTAAATACTAATCTAAATTGTACATTTCTTAAATGACAATATTTTTTTATCACTTGATTAGGCATACATTGATGTAGGTAGAGCAAGTTTCATATTTTCTCTACAAACCATATTATCAAGATTCCACATACTAGAAGATGATTGTTTTAAAATGATGTAGGTCTGTTTCTTTTTCACATTAGGATTAGATGAGTTTGGTTGGATTATATTTCCCACAAAAGAGTGAAGGGTATTAAATTATATTTAATTCAAGGAGAATCATCAAAAAATAACATGGGTATAGAAGAAGTTCATTTTGAGGGGAATTTAATGTCAATTCATACTCTAGGTATCAAAACATTGTCATTGAATGTTTACAAGTAACATGAATGTGTTAAAATCTTGTGGATAGGTTACTTTATCATTCAATATGGGTAAACTGAAATGACCCTCAATTATATCAGAAGTGTGAGCGAGCAACAACTTATTTGTTTTTGTGCACTCTAACCTATTGATCCCATCTCACCCAATTTTATTCACACATTGATTGAGTTGTACTGGCTACCCATGAAGATGTCCCAATACATAACAATCAGCCTCAATTCCCTCTTAATCCAATATTAATCTCATCATACATCCATTTATGATCAAATTATTGGAATCGTTTTTGGGGGGGCACTATACACGACTACCATCTATGTATGAATGAATAAGAAACAAATGTAGTTGTTGAATGAATCCTCTATTGATTACTCATATTTAATCCAAAAGGAATATCTCCTCTCTTTCAACATTGTAATCACTAGAACAATTCATCATTCTCTTTCCCCCACTTCAGGGGTATGTTAGTATATGTAATTTTGTGAGTCAATGTTTGTTGTTGGGAAATAATACCCTACGGACTAGCAAGCTAGGGCTAGACTTGCATGCAGATTTTGACCTTAAAGAAATGACCTTTTAACCTACCACCCCAAAACTTAAACCCCTCTTTCACGATACATGCATGGAAAGGAACTACTAACCTTTTTACTGATGTTTGGTGTAGATCCTTCTTTGCGCTCTTGACTGCTTGCTTGTGCGGCTCCTTCCAAAGTTATCTTGCAATCAAAACAAACAACCACGCATGCATGCTACTTTTCTACTTGAGGGTTAGAAATTAAGCATAAATTACACAAACCACATATAAATCATGCATTGGAACGGGAAAAGTATTATTCTATTATTTTCAAAATGAATCAACTTACAATTGTAGTCGAGGCCGGCCACTGCTCCTTGATCTTGATCCTGGGCTCCTCCTCTTCTTTTTTCCTCCAACTGCTTTGCGTTAATTCTCCTTAGGCTTGAGGAAAGGCTAAAGGGTTGGTACAAATGGATTCGGTAAACGGGAAGAGTTTCTTCGCTATAATTTTCCTCCCTCCAAATGGTACCCCTACCCCTTCTTTTATAGGCTAGAAGGAGCTAAGGTTTTGGATGAACCCTCGGCCATGCATGGCTGGGAGTTTCAGTTAAATGACCCATAGCTTTTTGTCCCGTCGGCAAATTTCCTTTTTTTCATGATTCTGAAGGTACACGCGGGTTGTAGTGGGCCTGCTAGAGTTTACTTTTTGATACACGCGGGCTGTAGTGGGCCTGCTAGCGTGTACTTTTAAAAATGGAGTTTTTAGAAGAGTTGTTCAGTATTTTTTGGCAAAGAAGGGATATGAGTTGGCCTGATGTCAGGTAAGCATGTGTGGTGCAATTTAGGGT
>JZKD02S1539427.1:83276-103660 GCA_000966675.3 Picea glauca | reverse complement strand
TAAATAAAAAGATATTATATTACCTTATGCCATCAAAAGCAACATTTGTCAAAATATTACATCAAGACTCACCACATGTTCTACCACAGGTGTGGAAACCATAACATATGGCATTGTGCATGGAATCTACTATGCATTGGTGACACTTTGCATAAAAATAACACATGTATGAGGATGATAAAATATGGCCACTTGTTTTTCCATGTACATGGAAACTATAATAGGCAACTTGCACTAAAGTTTCATGGTAGAAAGAAAATAAAACAACTAAGACCAGAAAATTAACTATAGAAAATCTAACCATGAGGTGAACTTGGGCTTCCATCCTGGCTGACCATGAAGGCGTAATGTTGGTAAAACATTGGGTAGTGTCTCTTCACAGGCTCACCTAATAGGGAATCAAATAGGAAATCCATGTGCTTTCTAAGGAGGCTGTGGTTATACATCTTCTCAACTAGGTCCCTCCTCATTTTGAAAATGAGGGCCAGGTGCTCCTCCATAATCTTGCACAATATGGGCGAGGTGTGGTTGTTTAGGGCCTATTTCACTGACACATTGGGTGAGTCGTGTCCTTCTCTCGGATTCCATAATTCACCACAATTGATGTCTGGGTATGGAACGTTGGGGTCGGTGGAATTTTTACAATAATATGCTAGTCGTGGAGGAAAGTACTCCTCTACCAGACAACCCATAATCACCAGCTCATTGGTGCCTTCATGTGTCATCCATTCACCGCCAAAATCCTGCAAGTGGTGAGGAATCTCCACCCAATGAGGAGGAAATTCCTCCTCCACTATGCAACCTCCATAATTGGGCTCTGGGATAGGTGACTAAGGCTCTGCTTGGGTTTCTATGTCCCAGTTCTGATCAGAGTGGGGAGAAAGGGTCAGGGTGGTTCTTGGAAAGGAATGAGGAGCCATCAGTCTAGTGCGGTGGTGTCTTCCAAATTGGTTGTAGTAGGTCAACTCATGCTTGGTCTTGCCTCTATCACGGGGCATAACGAAATCAAGCATGAGGGGAAAAGAGTACATAGTGGAGAGGTCAAGGAAGCTAGGGAGGGATGAAATGAAAATAACAGAGGCTCGAGAGAGCCAAATCTTGATATCCAAGGGAGAATGAGGGATTGAGGGAAAAAAATAGAGATAAGAAAAATAGTGGGGAGATCCCTGCTTGATGATGAGTGGGGTGATATAAATGGAGGGCATCGTACCGATTCCCATAAACCCGATTTGAAACGCCATTAGAGTTGTTGGTCTGTCCCGATGCTCTATTCTTTTCTCTGCATAAATGTGGGGCATGTCAAATGAATTGGGGAGGTTGCTGGTGATGAGGGGATTTAATTTCCTCTACTGGCAGTGCACCATGTAACATGCAGTCTCCAGGAGGCACCCCATCTAGGGATTGTGATATACATTTTAATAGCATTATAAAAATCATATATTTTCTAAATTATTATATTATTTTTTTTAATTTATTATATATATAAAGTATTATTAAGGCACATGTGATAATCATTTATCATAAATGATTATTATTTATAATCATATTTTTCATAATATATATATTTTTAAATTGGACATAGATATCATAATATTTGAAAACAGGGATCATATCTTTTATTAGTCCCTACTAGGTCCTAGGACTATAGCAATCATTTTTGGGTTGAATGTGTTTTTTTTTGCATTGACCAAAAAAATGGTATTGTTTTCAAAAGTTAAATGTTGCTAGGAGCGATCTGATTTTTCTTCCTGTGTTCTGATTGGTCCTTCAAAAAAACTTCTTATTGTTAGGCCAACAACGAGAATTGAATAAGAAATTTAATTATGCAGGTTTAGCGGGTGGTTGGAATGGTTGCATGTACGAGTCTCAAAGTTCTGAGACCATCACAGTTTTTGAAGCTTGTTATGGTGTCCGCTGGAAATTTGTGGCATTTAAAGCAGTGGGTCAAACAAGATGCCTATATATTTACGATACAACATATAGAATTATTTTAATAAATATATATAAGTTATTGTCTTTTGATTGTTCATTAAATTTAGTATGATTCATAAATTTTAAAGGGATTCATGTATTGTTTGACATGATTCTCTGCGATAGCTTTCATGGATTACAAGGAGCTTTAATTAGTTTCTTTTGTTTTAATTAATTGTTTAATTCTTTGGGTTTGATCACAATATATTGTGCTATAAGCCAGGAAGACGAGTTTGTTCCCAAAGTTACAGGTGTTGTGGTTGGTGACTTGGAATATATCTGGTTTTTGCGCTTGTACAAATCTATGAGAGTGGATAAGAAGTAATGTGCATGTATTATATTACTTCTAACCAATCAATTGGCATATTAATATATGTATTTTAAACAAGTACAATTATTTTTTATGGTTTTTGTTTGATAGTGTTTGCTTTATGCATAGTGAAACTACTTTTGTTTTGTTGCTAGTTTTTGCAGAGGCAAGTCAAGTGGGTTAGGGGTTGTTATAGAGACTGTGTAGGAAACAAAATAATCAACGGTAAACAGGGAGATAAGGTGTATTTTTTTGAGGTTGTATTTTTCACTTTGATTTCCAGTTGCTTAATGCATTTATCTACCATGTCATATGTTATGGTTCAGAACGATAGATATGTTTTGGATTTCCAAGCACTAGGAGTGGCGAGTTACATGAGTTCTAATTTTGGGGTTGTGGAAATGTACATTAGAGTGTAAAAAATTTTATGCATTGTATGATATATGCTAGGAAAGATTAGGTCTTGATTCTTATTTTGTTTTTCCCTGTTTTCAGCTTGTATTTATCTTCTTGTTTTGCAATTGCTTGATGCTATGGAGATAGTGAGGGTATAAAATTAGGGAGAAATGCATGTTTTTGCATGTGTTGTAGAGAAATGTTATTTTTAGGTTGGACGCATTTTCATATGGTGTTAGGGATTGTTTGTTTGGTGCATTGGACCATGTTCCATCTGTTCATTTTTGGGGGGAGGATTTGATTATAGTATAAGCATGTATAGTTTAGAAAGACATGCATTTTCCAGTTTGTCCAAAAGCTTTTTCTATGAACATATGGTGGAACTCGGTGCAACCATGTCTTGCACTCCTCAACAGTAGTAGAGTAATATGGTTGGCACAACCAGTATTGTGTTTTTTCAATGCTTGTGTGGAGAATTCATGTTGGTTATGATGCAAAGGGAAAAAATTTAGAACTATTTTCAAGTGAATGCATGGTGCAGACCTCCTGCCCTTAGGCTGAGATCCGTGCAAGATCTTCTCTAAACAAAGACAAGGGTTAACTAAACTACTTGTGTAAACCCGCAAAGGATTTCAGGTCTCGAGAGTTGGTCACTTCGAATGCAACGCCACAGCTCTTGGTAATAGTTGAAATGCAAAATTTCAAATGGGATTAAGGTGTAAGCCCTTCTTCAGCCCCTTTTCCAATGTGACCACAGCCAAGCCTTAATGCAAGAACCTTTCGCAACTCGTGGCTTCACGAGTTGGAGCGCCTACCTCTCGTGATCTTCCCTTGCGAATCCCTAAAACGCGATATGTCAACGAAGGTTGACTCCACCCAAAGAAACGAGCGCATGCCACCTATCCCTGTTGTTTACTCCGCTTATAGAGTGAATTCTTGCCACTTGTTCACATGAGCCTTTGGCTTTTGAAAAGTGAGAGAACAGTCAAAAACCATTCCTCTTCCTCTATGGATCCCCAACTCTAAAATCGTACCCTCGACGAGATCTATGGCTATGTTCCACCCTCGATCCAATGGTCATGGCTGTATCGGGATTTCACAACCCGGGAGTTCACAACTCTCGAGTCCAAGCTTGAACTACTCCACTTCCTAATCCCCGATATGGTGAATTCACAAACAAGATCAACGGTCCTTGTTGATCTGGATCTAACGGTCACTACTCCTCCTGATATTATGGGTGTTGAAAGACACTCGGTTTTAATCCTTTCGTTGTTCCAGAAGATCCAATGGCTAATGGAACTCCGTCACTTCTCCTTGGAGTGATTCCACTGTCTGTTTCAACTTCTCAAGAACTTCTATCCAAATGACTTGGCATCCTTCCTCTTGAATTTGACTTCTGTCAGACGATTTCAACCTCCACCTCCCTTTGAACACTTCATAGGTTCTATCACTTCTGATCTTTCGCTTGCAAACTCAAGGCTTCCAAAAGGGTCCCTGCATGCACTTCTTGTGGAAAATTTTCAAATAACCTCTGGTTATTTGGGTATTCGGCTCTGTGCACTCTTTGAAACAAAGAATTCTTCAAATCCCTTGTGAGTTTTAAGTAATTTGTTCCCTTCTCCCAGCCTGTGCACACTTTGCATGGCTCTGTGCTCTGCTAGCACTCTTTCCTGTAAAGACACAATTTGAATCTCCTCTGAGAGTTCTGGGATGAAACTTAGAGCCTGGTCGACGCACTTCTTACGCATGGTCCACTGCACTCTTTGCAGGAGTTCTCAGAAAGAGAAACAACTGAAACTCATTTTCCCCTTATCCAGAATTCAAACATTCAATCATATCATTCTAGATCATACACACACATATAGCATTGAAGAAAAATGCATACAAAGAATGCAAACAATTTTGCAACATACCATTTAACAGGTGGTTCAAACAACCATAACAAACACATAGATTTGAATCAAATCTTTCTTCTATTAATTCCAGTGCTCCTATACATGGAAAATAACAACTAAAATGCATAAAATTCTCGGTCTTCCTATATTCTTCTCTACATCTCTACAGCTTATGAATTCTGAAATCTGTTACAATGATACAAGGTGACGGTGTCTATGACCCGTTTTCCCTCCTACGCTTCTAAAATTATCTAATCTATTAAATTAAATCTACCTACTTGCATTAAGCAGACTTAAATTCCTATTACATCTGGCAGATAGGAACATACACTCCAAAATCAATTTGGATCTTTAGATATAAATGCAACTGCACTTTCCTCCCATCGATTACATTCATGTTTTAGATTTTGAAATTCAAAATGTTTTCACAAAAACATATTTAATTGCATATGCGTGTCCAGCTTTCTCCTTGGTTTTAGGCATGCACTTGGGCTATATACGATGCTCTTGCATCAATGTAGAACGCCAAATTCTATGAATTATCGACACATGTATTGAACATAAAGAAATTGTATATTGTGCTAGAGGCATTGTTGTGTGAAGGGAAGAAAAATATATTGCATAAAAATAGATCACAGAGTTATGATTACCCCACGGCCAAGAGAAGGATTCCAATCCACCAAAATGTATTTTACACATATATTGACTACCTTTCAAATATCAATAGCCATAATAAAAAACCATTGAGAAGTGTACATATAAGAAGCACATTTGCATTATAGTTCTTCTAGATGTGTGGAATTTCATCCTAAATCAAAGAAAATCAATTTACCATAAATCAATGAGCTATATTGAAAATTACATCGCTTGTCACAATCTGGGATGAAAAACTATTGGAAATGCGGAGGTGCATAGGTGTAGCAATGTGAGAGGATGATCCATGCAGGTCCTCCACACAAGGATTAAAAATACACTATCTTAAGTAGACCAAGTATAGCTATGAGCATATGGTGGCACTCTATGTAGCTATGTCTTGTGAACCTAGGAAATAGTAGAGGAATATCGCTAGCATAGCCAATACTATGTATTTTCAATGCTTTTTTAGAGAATTCATGTCGATTATTGTTGTGTACTTTCACATTTGTTATTGCAAAGAACCCGTCCAACCTCAAAAATGAACAAGAAAAAATGTGTTTGAATAACAAATTATCCAAAGACAAACAGATCACAGACCTAAGATCACCCCAAAGCAAAGAGTAGGATGTCAATGCTCTAAATTGTATTTCAAGTGTATTCATGCAGAAGACATGGCTAGAGGACAGTCGCATATATAGCTAAGGAAAAGAATTGTACAAATCCTTAATAATCACTACATTGGAAATTCCTTTGAATAATGAAATTTTTGAAACACAGTCCATTTCCACAAGAATTTTATATAACATTTGTAGAAGCATAACAGTGAGGGGGAAAGAACATCTCTCATAATCTGGGGATTTTACACTTTTTCATTTTCAATTATGCGACACTTGGTATTCTGATAAGAAACATAATTTGCATGATAATTGAGCCATTTATGGCATATATATTTGATTATATTTGTGGAAAAACAGAGGCTATTTAGCAACTGTGTGAAGTAAATGTCATAGATTTCTATGAGCTATCTAATTCCTTCTATTGATCATCTTCTCTATTCGGTAACTAAGTCAGGTGTGAAAAGGAAATCTTAGTAAATATGCCTAATGCACTTGGCCTTAAATAAATTGGACCTTCATAATATACTAAATTCATGATGTTCACATATATCAAAGTGAATTATAAAAACACATGTATAACAAATACAATCTATAGAAGGTCGATGGACAAAGTTGCTTTTTAAACTTAAAGAGAATGGCATGGAAATTAAATTTGTAGAAATTGTCAAGTGGCGAGGAATGTAAATTGATGAATAGAATTGAAGTTGTAGAAATCCACCATGCAAACCATGTAATAACTCAAGGTGTAACCACATCCCAAAAAAAGCGTCATAAAAGGCTGCTTTACCTAGCTATTTTCCAACTTGTGCTAATTCTTTTGCTACTATATTATCTTCACATATGCCACATGCATATGTTATGCAATTCACGTAGTATGCACATGCAATACTTATACAACACCAGTTCTAACAAACCACGTAATCTGTAAAAAAATTGAAATTTTTATCACACGTTGATTTGGTGTGACTTATGAAAAAAGAGCAACGATCAAGAATAATGCAAGTAAATGTATCATTATTTTGTGAGCTACTTAATGGTTTCTAATTATGATTATGCGTATAACAAAGATAGTTCATATGTGTGGAAAGGACATCCTAGTAAATATGTGTCATGTAGTTGGTAATATATTATTCATAACATTCCCCTATGCCAGGTCAATTTAAAAAAGAGTCACGTATGGAAAATAGAAGAATAAATCAACCATTTTGTGATGACATTTTCAATTCAATAGCTATAGAAAACAATAATTTCCACTAGTATATCTCCTACAAGTGGTTCTTGAACAAGAGTGCAGAAGAAGAGAAAATAGACAAACTCTGGACCATAGGGATTGGAAATGTTGGTTGTCTACTTGATGTTTTTGACTACAAGGAACTTGTATCCTCGTGTGCTTGAAGGTTCAATTCTAGGACACAAATTATGGTGAAAACAAAATGAAATAATTTACTGGTTCTTACTCCCAAGGTGTTCAACAAAATGCTTCATATTTGATGAAACACCCCTACCTCAGCAAGGTCTGCTTGACCTCCCAGTCTTCGAATATTCCTATTTCCCTGAGCTGAAATGGATCTTTAGTTCCCACTGGAACTATTAATGCATATAAAACCATAGGTCCTTTTAGAAGTTACGCCTGCACGAACAAGCATTGGGCGTAAATCTCTATTCCACGTGACTACCGACGTGACCACTGACTTAACCCAAAAGGCCCTTCAAGTTCGTGACTTCGTGTTTCATGATTTAGGGATCCCTGTTGCGAGTCATCCCGAATCCTCTGATTCCCAAAACCCTGAATTGGGCTAATGGTCCTTAGCTCCTCCCTTAAAATCTTCGCTGATGTGCCTCTCAACTGGGACCTAGGGTCCAACTCTCAAGCACATCGAAATTTCGCATGTCGGGGGTTCGTGATGTAATTTAGTCCCCTTTTCCCGATGTCCGAAATCACATGAAAAATTCTCCTCAAATCAACGTGTTATATCCTCAAATACATTTTTCAAAATTTATTTCATTCAGTGATAAGAAAGTCATTAGGAAAAACTTTATTAAATATTTTCAGGCTCATTTTAATGAGTTCTAACTTGTAAATATTTTTGAAAAAACTTTGGAGTGAGTCTTCACTTAAAAAAAATCGAAAAACGGGTTTTGGTGGCTAAGAATTGTTTCAAAATGGTCTCTAAGCCACCGAAAGATCCACTTTCGGTGGCTCAAATGCAATTTTCGGGGCTCTCTAAGCCACCGAAAGCGCATAGTAGTTTAAAACGACTATTTTGATCAGTTAAAGCCTGTGACCATCAAAGTACAAGGATGTGATGGCACATTAGCTGCCTAAATCAGTGGGAATGATCCAATGGTGATCTGGTAATTATTGTAAAATTATGATTTGATAAGATTTGAATAACCCTAAATCTATCAAACCCTATATCTCTGCCACCATTTTTGGATCTTATTTCACCCACATCTTCTGTAATAATTTCACTCACCTAAAACTAGTCACATGGCCTACTATATGTTCATTGTCAAAGTATGCTATTCTAATCATGATTTGAAAGCTCTCATTTCCTTATACATTCCTAAAAATCAGGCCTTTGTTTCCCTCATAACTCACCCTTGTTTTTGCTGAGCCCTAACTCGCCTCCATCAGTGTTGATTTGGTTCCTCAAACCCAATTTTGTTTTGAATGTACAAAATATCTCAGTGACATAACCTATTTGGAATCAGACCCTGAGGTGTGTCAAATGTCCAAAGATGTTGGATGTTATAGGGGTTGTGAAGCACCAAGCAAAAAATAATATCATTGATGGGCTTGCTTTGAATTCTAGGAATTTAGTTCATGATGAAGTGTTAAGCATATATCAAGAAATGTATATTGGGTTGGGCATGCAAAAGTTAGACCACAATGTCTGATCTGAAACTACCTTGCAACAGCTGTAGAGAACCATGTGTTTTAGATGCTCTATTTTCTTCTGTGTTTGGAGTAACATGTGCCATATTTGGTACATTCGGTTATGGTAAAACTATCATTACTCCTGCAAACAAAGGAATATCTCATCATAGCTGTTGTAGACAAGAAAACATGATCAAAAGGTGTTGGATCAAATCAGGTGCTATTTGGTTTTGAAACAAATACATACTAAAGAGATACAACACTGATTTCTGCAACTTATTTAAAGTAGCCCTAAACTTAAATGAACAGCCTTGAAGATCAAGAAGCTGAGAGGAAACACATTTTTGCAATTTTGAAAGTTATTTTCAAAACAAATATTTCGTTGGCTTAGGAGATCTTTCACAACTTCCCTTAGCCACCGAAAGAAGAGCTTTTGGTGGCTTACATGCTAGAAATTTTGGCTCCTTAGCCACTGAAAGCACAGAAAATTGTAGATTGCTCTTCTTTTTTCTCAAATCGATTATTTTTTTTTCCAGATCATATGGGGATCATTTTAATGAAATATAATAATTAAAGGGATATATAACATCATCCCTTTTCATCTTTTGAGGTAGATGATGAGGCAAGAAGACTAAGTGGTCTTTCTATTTTTTGGTAAAAATGCATAGATTTTAGTCTAAAAGTCAAAATTTGACTTGGAAAAAGTGTATTCAAGAGAAGATGATGATTATTAATTAAATATATTATCAAGTATCATCCATGGGTACAGTTGTCACTTCATTTCATCTTTGGAAACATTCTAGGAATCAAATCCTAAAATGTAGGAATATGACTAGATTTGGAAATTTGGATTTTCCTGTTTTAGTCACCTTCTTGGGAGACAGATCCTGATCAGCTGGAAGAGTATTTCTAGAAAATGAAGGAAAATTTTCATAAGAACGGGCTTATGTTCAATAAACTCTCTCATTTTCCCAATATTTATCTGTATTTTGAGGATATACGTGAATCTTGGAGCAGCATATTTCCAGAAATTAAAAAACTCTGTTTTTCCTGTTTTAGTCACTGATTTTGAGGACAGATTCTGATGAGTTGGAAGAGTATTTTTAGAAACTAAAGGAGGTATTTCATAAGAACGAGATGATATTCAACAAAATCTCTCAATTTCCCAATATCCATTTGGATTTGGAAGATATATGTGAATCTTGGAGCAGCATATTTCCAGAAATTTCTATCTTTTCCAGCCACCTCACAATTTCGAATTTGAGATAGGAAAAGAGGTTATTAGATCCATCTTTTGAGGATATTGAAACTAATTTGTAAATATTATTCAAGCTCATAGATGCAAGAGGCAAAGGGGTTCGACTTTGAGTTCTAGAATCTATTTTTATTGTGATACAGACACTTTCTTTAATATATTCAACCTGCAAGCTTCTTTCATTGTCTTTGTTAGACTTTCTTTTCATTTTTATTCTATGCCTATGAGTTGAAATTATTTCTTTGTCTCTGTTTAAATGTCCCATGGTAACTGTCATCGTACCTTTGATTATTAAACTAGAATCATAAGCATCCACTGCTAGTTTGTTGACCTATCATATATATGGTTTATGTATGCTCTGGTTAATTGATTGGTTTCTTATCCATTTGATTTACAAACCTATCTGATAATATCTCTTGAAGGCCTTGTACTATTTGAATATAACTAGATTATCTTGAAGATACAATCCAATTATTTAGATATTCATCTTGATCCAACCTCACACCCATTATTGAGTAAATAATTACAAAAACAGTTAAGTTACCAGGCATCTCTGAGATACAACCTAGGAGAGTTTCCTAGAGTGATAACACAAAGGTCCTGATTCCTCCATGATCTAATGGTCTAGATCGCGTTGGGACTTCCTCCAGATCGCGTTGGGACTTCCTCGAAAATAGCTTCCTCCACACTTTCGCCTTTTGAAATGTCGAAATTCAAGTGCCAAATCAATGGCTCTCGTCCCTTCATATCTGATGGCTGCTATCTCTCCTAATCTTGAGAGTGTTGAAATACTCTCACCTTAATCTCCCTAGTGATATACTGGATCCAACGATCCATGGAAAATTGGTGTTTCTCCCTCCGATAAATTCAGCCATCTGTTTAGGCTCTCAAAGACTCTTGGCCAAATAACTTGGCATTCTTCCTTCTGAGCTTGGTTTCTATGAGGTGACTTTGAACCTCGTCTGTCCTCTGGACTTTCCAAGACTCTATCCCTCCTGAGCTTGATTATTACTGCAAACTCACAAATTCTATGGGATCTTTCACGTACTCCTTGCGGCCTTCATGATAACCTTTGATTATCTGAAATCTTCCAAATCTGCGCACCCCTTGCGATAGAAATTCTTCAAAGACTCACTTGGTTGGAAAAGTATAAGACTTCAACTTGGCCTACGCACACCTTGCATAGCTCTGTGCTATACTTGGATTTCTACTGGTATGAGAAAAACCCTAACTCTCCTGAGCTTTTCTAAGATAAAACTCAGAAACTTGTCAACGCACTCCTTTCGTACCTTCACTGCACTTCTTACAAGAATTATCAGGAAGATAAACAATTGAAATTCATAATCTCTTCATAGACTTCATATATTCAACATGAAATCATACACATAAGACATTAAAAAAAATGCATAACATAGCATGTAATCAAACTGTAAACATACCATTCAATAGATGCAAATAGTAACCACAACAACACCATGAAATTGAGTCAAATCATTCTTATATTAACTCAAGTGATTCTTTACATGGGTTCTATAGAAACAACTATCTGTTATGCAACTTCTACAATCTTCATTCTTCTCTTCTCTCCTATGCTCTCTCTTTCTCTACTGCTCTACAACCTCCATTATTACAACTACTATGAGAATAATAATACAATACAATACATATGAGGGGATTTCTCGAGTTTTACCTCCTAGTACTCAACCTATCTAATTGAATTAAAGACTACATATACTTTACACTCATTAGATTAATTGTCTACAACTGATAGATGAGAGAAATTCTAAAGATCTCCATTACAATCCCCAAATCATTTAAGAGAACTTATGTCTCTCCAGATATTATATTAATGTGCTATCCTTTTGAAATTCAAAATATCTTCAAAATGCACTTTGGTGCGTATCCAACTATCCTCCACTTTTGCTCTTGCTTGCGATGATCCTTCATCAATATTCATACTACAAATAAACCTCTCAATATTGTGGAAGAAAATGTGTTCCTATCATCTCAAGAAGGAGGTTTCAATATATCGAGAGACATTTTTCTACCATCTGCAAATATGTCAACCGACCTTTCAAAAATTGACATAAATTTTCTACAAGAGCCATACCACAACTTGCATTATTGTTCATGCATGTAGTTGGGCACAAGTTGAGTTCACACATACCCAGCTCAACATTGTACACATTGTACTTTACCTTCCATATGGATTACATGATTGAATAGGCAGAGGTTATATCAGATAAACTTTGTATTTAGTTGCGTAATTACTTAAGCACTCAAATGTTTTGTATGGCTGCATATCTGGTATTCACAATTTTCTATTGCAATGTCTTTGATAGTCTCCTAGTCAAATAAAATGTAAATATACAGAATGAACCAATCCAATTATGACACCCCGTGCTATCCAAACATAAAGTACGATTCAATTTTTACATTGTTCAAGATAATTTTGTTAGACAATTCAGACACATGTTGCTTGGGGTAGAGCCCAAGAGAATAACTCAAGAGGATAAGGAATTTATCAATGAAAAGGGAATTTGAATTCAGGATGAAAACCATACATACATCTGGTTGTATGGTTACCAATAAAATCCCCTTCTACTCCTTATATTTTTCTTTGATATATATTTTTTCGCAAAAGTTTTCTGATAGTATAAAACATGGTGCCTTATATTTGAAAATAAAATAAAAATTCAATTCATTTCATTTCCTTTTTGAGTTGGTAACACAAAAGTCAAGAATCTGACCCATCTTAAATAAGTATTAGAGCCATTTAATCTAAAATAATCACAACCTCTAGGATATTTCCCCCATGGGTCTATTTTTGGAACACTTAAAATCCATAAGATATAGTAATTTTTTCACAATATTTGACGAGGAAATGAGTGACAATCCATACACAAAAAATGACATCAAAGGATGTAGTGAGGGCTTGTCAACAAAAATAAGCTAAAATACAAAAAAGCAAAGCAAAGAAAGACAAAAGGGGGAAAGCACTACCAATTTCCAGTCTTCTTCCAATCCACAAATACATAAGATCTCCTCCTCTAGAAAAAGAACATAACATCAAAATATAAATGGAGAAGAGAGTAATGATGCATGTGTTGGAGGTGATGGTGGAGAGAAAACATGCCATGTCAATATTAAACATGCACATGCAGTATCACAACAAAAAAGGAAACGAAGCCCAACCATAGACAATTTTCAATATCCGAGAATCCCAGGAAGACCAAGGGATGTTGATGATATGTAGATCGACAATACAAAGGTACCCAAACTTATGGTCTAGAGAACTGCAGAAATATAGAAGATTACACTTGAGCTCAAAAGAGAAGAACTAATGTATTTTGATCAATAGTCCTTGGCGTTGAAAACTAGTCACTACAACAAGCATGAAATGAAACTATAGATTAATAAGATCATACTTAAAAATAGAAAGGTGGTTTATATATCAAGGGATGTCCTGGATGTCTCAGGATTTGGACTATCTACCCTCATGAAACTACATTGTTTTGTAGGAGATTCATTTTTCTATTCAATTTCTAACCATGAGTTGGAGGCCATTATATTGAAGAAGAGAATAAGTGAGCTTGAGGAGGATCTAACTCCCAAGCCACTCTTTGCAAATCCATTGGCGATATTGTTGGTAGATTAGAATCTTCCAAGTACTCTTAGAATCTCAAATAGAATTAGAAAAAAAAAATCAATTGTTGAATAGAGTCGGAGGTTATGTTATTGAAAACATTAACAAAAAACTAGACATAATCAGACATGCATGGGAGGTCAGTACCATTCTACGTAATCTTTCAAAAAGGATTAAAAATTTTACTGAGTATTTGTAAAGAGATTTGGAGAATGATAAATATTATTATAAAAACAAGGTAAATACTTGCATTTCACGCGTCACTATTATGACTAACTATCAAATAAACCAGAAAGGATTGCCCTCAGAAAAAAAAAAATTAAAAAAAAATAAGGGCAGGTTGGGAAGCACAAATAAATGTGTTGCAAGATGTAATTGTTTCTTATGAAAAGATAAATGCAAGAAGAGGATATGTTACTTTAAAATGATTTACTACTATTAAGGAAATGTAGGACCCATAAATTTTCAGGAATTAAACCATGATCACCAAGGAAGAGGTTGATAGTGAGTTGGCCACAATGAAAACCTTATTGGCTAATGACTTCGACAGTATTCCATAATTTGTTGATGAAGAACTGAAAAAGTGGCTTGTTGCATTTGTTAATGACAACTAAGACCACTTGTAAGTCATTGACCAAGTCCAACTCGAATGCAAAGAAGTGGAGGAGGAGATTTTCTCTCTTCAAGTTGAGCAAGAAATAATCATCAGTCCAATGAACAAGTATATTGATCACTAGGTCAAGAAGGTCATGGAACATATTGTCAACCCAGAATGACCACCAGATATATTTCAACAACACTTTGAAAAAACTATTCTTATAAAGCCAGATACATATGTACAAGAGACAAACCAGAACAACAGAACACGTCCTTCATCATAAGTACTCAAGTAAACATTGCATCTACTTTTGTTCTTCTTTTTTTTTCTCACTTGGTATTGCCCCAAAATTGTTTGTTCTATGTTTATTCAAAATGTAACACCCATTTCTAACTATATTTATTCCTTTCTTCAAGGTCATTCTTCTATTTTATGGTCTATGGGAGCCCCAATCCCAGTCTGTTTGGACAAACACTTTCACTTTTTACATACCTTATTTAAAAGACAATTGTATGTTTTTTGAGCTTTCTATTATCACTGAAAAATCGTCCGTGACATTGCACACAATGGTTGAAGAAAGACATTAATTCCAACAGAAATTAGTACACCTACAACATCAAAATCCATCAAAAAGGCACAAAAATATACACTTGGTTCAAAAATTAAAGTTTGAAAATTCACCAAAGGAAGTGCATGCAGAGTGCGCAAAATGCGCAGGCTAACACAACCCTAAGCGTGCACTGTAAGCAAGATGCATGACTGTCTACAAGAAAATACACACACTTATCATGAATGATGCATTTATGAATCTTTTCGACCTCTTAACCACTTTTAGTCCGACCCCCAACACAATTTGACACTCAGATCTGATAAAAATCTAGCTTGGAGCCTGGTCAAGGGATAGGAAGTGCCCTGAAAGGCCCCTTGTTCACACTAAGAACCAGTTGTATCTTACCATGAATGGACACAATAAATATGTGCCATGAGTGTGCTATAAAAATAAGAACTTCAAGGTATTGTTATGCTGCAAGAATTCTTCTTAGAGAATCCTCTTTTTCTGTTGGAGTCATTCAATCACTATAGCAAGGGCCATTCCACTCACCTCTTGAGAGGATTGGCATTGTATTTTTGCACCATTGTCACTTTCCATTGTATGAATACAAGATCTCTCTATTATGGAACTGAAGATCCCTCCCAAGGAGGAATATGGGATTCATAAGTCCCTTCCTTTATCTATGGTGCTAGCCTATCAATATATTGATCCATTGGTAGCTATATGATTGTCATTTTTTGTTTTTCATGATTCTAGTTCTTGCAAGATTCTCTAACATTTATTTCCATTTGTTTTTAGTTTTATTTCCTTGCTTCATGTGTATTTGGTTATCTAATCAACTCACAAATCTCTATCTTGTTTAGCTGACTTAACTAAGCAAGTAAGTGTTGTGTTTTTTCTCACCAGTGTGACAAAACCAACACAATAGATTGACGACCATACTGGGGATCAATATCAAATTCCTCCCTATTTAAGTATTGCGAGCACTTATTTCTAATTGTTTGGATATGAAGGTACCAAACCTAGCCTAATCCAGTCTTCCAAAGTCAGAATTCAGAGCGAAGGCAAGAGAATTTCACTCGGAAATGTCTTTCCCGACGCATGACAGGAAGTGCATTTATTTGGAGGCACATAGACGTGCATTCCACACAATGTGTGCATGACAACCTCCATAACTCTACGCATTGTCTTCATTCTTCACCCTCTTCGCACCTATCAGAACTACATCCCACACATAAGTTCATGTTTTTCAAAATTGTAAGGGTTTATGAGTGGTTTGAGGGCCCCTTGCCTTAAAATTTTAATTTCCTACACTTTGTAAAGAAATCACACTTCACTCAGAGTCCTTTCTCATAAGGAAGGTTAGATAACATAAGAACTTAGGGGTAAGAAGAATCACTATTCTTCTCTT
Source organism: Picea glauca (assembly GCA_000966675.3). Taxonomy (NCBI): domain Eukaryota; kingdom Viridiplantae; phylum Streptophyta; class Pinopsida; order Pinales; family Pinaceae; genus Picea; species Picea glauca. Next base: position 87,491 of record JZKD02S1539427.1, on the reverse strand, counting down.
TGCTTTGTTTCCACATGGATGACTCATTTGGCATTTAAAACTTTGAGTTAAGGTTATTTATTTTTCAAACACAATCAATTAATTTGGGACTAACAATCAATATTAACCCCCAAGTATTCTCTTCCCCCACACCCAAGTGTGATCTCAAGAATCAAAAAATGTGGTTGAAAGGAAATTTCATCTCCCTTAAAAATCATTAGGAGAGGACAAAACCCCACTAGGGTACCTCTTAGTTTTGGAAATCATCTTAAAGGTTTGTAAGGGCCCATACATGCCCACACATTTGCAATCATAGGATAGATTCAAAATATTTTCTAGTTTAGAAAATATTCTAGGGAGTTTAAATGATCAAGTAAGGACCCATATGCCCACATTTCTAGTTCTTTAGGGTTCTAAATATTCCATAAGGTTATACCAAAGAAACATAGCAATCTAGGTAAGAAGATTTGTAAGAACCACATGAATTCCACCTGATGAAATCTTACACTTAAATTATTAATAATCTTTTGCACACTTTTCACTTTCTTGCACACAAAGCTACTCATCACACACAGTTTCTATTAGAATAGTGGAGTTCAAAGTAAGATTTTGTTTTTAAGTACCCACAAAGTACTTCAAAAGGAATTTTGAAAGATCCGACTAGTTCTTTTAAAAGTATCCACACCAATTTAATTGAAATGAGGTTGGTCCATTCCCCCAATCTCTCAGTCCACCAAATCTAAAAAAATTCTAAGAACACAATAAATTTTCCTCCACAGGAGGTGCGAAAAGAATTTTTTTAGTCTAGGTAGGATCTCGAGGGTAGGCATCCAAATAACACCCCACTATCAGGTTCTCACATTTTGAAACAATAGAAGTTGAGAATAGGGATCTTTTAAATCCTCCAAGTAAAGTGTTTCTACATAATAAGGCAGGGAGATACCCATGAAGGGTCGAATACCGAGGCCTGGTTGTTCTACTCATCCCTCCTTGAGTCACCCAACTCTTGTGAGGGTATCCATCCTGTGACTCATTTCTTAGGCCGGAAATATAAATGTTGCACTTTGACCAAGGTACTTAGTGGCCAAACATAGGATATCTACCCTGGTGGCATTGTGGGCTTCAATTGCACCTTGATCAGATTTTGTGTGGCTATTGGGCAATATCGCCATCTCTTTCAAGATATGCACCCTTTACCCCTCATTATAACTGATTACTTCAACATTCACTAGTTCCTCTTCTGGTGGATTCTGACCCCACTCTCGAGTGTTATTGGAAGGCACAGTGCTAAATTGAGAGGAAGGACAATAAGTCTTTTAGGACATAAGCATTTATTTTTGTTTTTGCCCCACGCGGTCAAAATCCACCTATCCACATGCTTGTTTACTTTATGGTTTATTTATGTATGATGTTCATTTGATTACATGCAATTGTGAGTTATACTATCTTGTGAAGGTCAAAAATATAAAAATCGCTTGGTCATTTATTTCTCTCTTGTCACCATTTGCACACATTCAGATTGCTATTTGGAACCATAGGGGAACCACAGAATCCTTGTCATTGTAGACGCTTGCAGAATCTCCCACCTATTCTAGGAGGATTCCCTAGTCTCGTGAACTCACTAGATCAACCATCTCACACCCCAATGAGTGCTATTGTATTGGGATCGAATTTACTTGGTTCCACTTTGCTTGGTTCAAATAACCAAGGAAATCCATTTATTGGTTCTCCTTCACAAGGAGGTGGGGGACAAACTTCCTCTCAAAGGAGAAATACAAACCCAGCAAATCCCTCTCAAGGGACAGGTCCATTACCTACACTCACAATGGTTGGAACTAATCCTCCATAAAATCCCCCTATGTCATGCTTGGTGTCCCTCAAAATTCCTGATCTAAGCAAACTCACGAATGATCCCATTTTTCATGATGCCACTTGGCCCAATATGCCTATGAAATTGCCTCCAAATATTCCAAAGTTTGAATGAAAACCAGGGGAAGATCCCACCAACCATGTTATGACCTTCCACTTATGGTTCTCTTCAAACAACATCATGGATGATTCCATCTGCTTGATGTTATTTCAAATAACTCTCACGGGTTCATCAGCCAAATGGTATGTGGACGCAAAATCAAGGTCCCATGTGACCATTGAATCATTGGCCAAGGCCTTTTTGTCCTTTTTCCAATTACTAGTTCATCATGGAACTGGTTTAGAACTTCTCTTCGAGTTCAAATAAACCACTTCTATCCATATCACCAACCACATCCATGAATGGCATCGACGACATAGTTTATGTAAAGAATAAACCACCAAAGAACAACGTCTTGATTGGTTTCTTAAATCACTCATCCATGTGATTGCAAAGGATGTAGCATCCACTTTTCCTCAATCATAAGACGAAGCCATTAGCAAGGCCCAACAATTTGAACTCATATATTCTCAATCAAGTTACTTGTACACAGTATTGCCTGATTCACCTAGACCCATACCATTTGGCCAGGACAAACCTCATATGTCCCACGCTGTGGATGGGTTGATTGGTTCTATGACACATCTAAATACTTACGACCACACATCACCCACTTATGGTGTAAATAAATATCCACAACCATATGGAGGGGCGTCTTATTACCCTCCCCCTCACCAACAATCATATCCTGTTGTTCCCCCTCATCCGTTGGGGGGACCCCCACCGATACCCCAAATGCATCTGATCTCTCAGTAAAGTACGAGTCCACTCCCAAACCTAACATGTAACCTCAACAACGGTGGAGGTACTTCAACTTCCTATACACCATATGGATCATCTCCACAAAACAACACATATTTTCCATGTCCTAGTCCTCCCCAACTAGTTGTGCCTCCACCAAGAAAACCACATGTCGACATTAAATTTTTTCAAACCTCTCCCATTCAACATGTTCATGTTTTTGAACAATTTAATACGGAAAATTCATCCCATCATTTGAATAATTCCAAGAAGAAAGGAAAAATCCGAAACAATAACAACCTGGGACTAGAAGGAAATAACCCCCCAAAAAATCATCCCACTAGGGGAAACCAGAATCAAGGAAACCAAAACCCCCAAGGGGGAAACAATAATAATCAGCCATGACAAGGGAAGAACAATAACCTTAGAACTAACCTCCCTTGTGCCCTATGTGGTGAGTATAGACATTATACTCACCATTGCCCCCAGATTTTTTATTACAAATGAATGAAAGAATCCTTGAACACACAACGCCCTCTGGTGTTTCCCGCCCCTCAGTAGGCCCCACAATATTATTTCCATCCACCACCTCTGACCTTTTTGAAAAACCCTATTCCACACCAAGGTTTGATGAATACCCAACAAGAGATAAACTCGACCACACCACAAAAGGGGCAATATCAAAACCCAGGTCCCAATCAACCCGAAAATCTGGTCAATTGCAATATCCTCCATACAAGTGAGGAAGATATTCTTCTGCAAAAACGCAATGATCCATATGGCCTACCTCCTGACTCTTCCCCAACCACCTCATAAGAATCTCCCACTACTGCAAGACAACCATTGATGATTCCCCACCCTAACACTGAAACAAACCCTTGTATACCTTACATGCCTTTACAATGGAATGTACATAACCCTCGTGCTAGGGAAACCCATAATTACATTTTGTTCGATGACTTAGCACAGTCTCATGTAGCCATGTATATATTGTAGGTCCTCCAAATCTGTCCATGACAGCGCAAATCCATGCTTTCCGCCTTGGGGGAAGTCGACCCAACTGATACTTGACTCATCAACTTTGATCTATATAGCAGAGAACCATGCCTCCCGACCCTGGTAGCTTTTCAGATACTAGTTAAGATATAGAACATCACAGTTCATCATTGCATCACCAATGAAGGTTCATCCACATGCATCATCTCCAAATTAGTATGGCAGAAACTCGGCTCACCAGAGCTAGTATCCTCTTCCATCACCCTGAGATATTATGACGGTCGACCATCATCCCATGAAGAGCTCTTCCAAAATCTCCCTTTCGAACTTGGGGGACAAAATATCCTCATTGACATTGAATTTATTGATGCCCCACTTGATTACAATATATTGTTCGGACATAGCTACATGTATGCTATGAAGGCAGTATCCTCTTATGTGTTTTGTACAATGATGTTCCCCCACAATGGGAAAATTGTCACCATTGAACAGCTTACACATTATGAGCCTAATCATTCTTCCAACATTGA
>JZKD02S1539427.1:63006-83226 GCA_000966675.3 Picea glauca | reverse complement strand
CCCAAATCCCCTTTTTCTACCCCCCACCTAGATTCCAAGCATTCCAGGTTGTTGCTACCCTCACCCTTCCCAACATGGTTCTTGCCATCCCTGTATGGTATCTCCATCCACCCTCCATGGTTCCTACACTATCTCTCCCTCCTTGGACCAAGGTGTTACTGATGCAGATCCCAGTACATGCTCCTACCACACCACCTCCACCCTCAATGGGAGGCAACACTTCCACTACTGGGGGAAAACGAGGCAAGAATGAGCCCATAGCTCCACCCCCTCCCTGAGATCAACCTCCTTGTGCATTATGCGAAAGAGAAGAGCACCCCGGTAATAGATGTCCTACTCTTCCCAAGTTACGCAATCTTATCCAACTCCTTAAAGAAACCTTGTTTCTTTCCACTCCACCAAGTACATCCACCGCTACTACAAAGTCCTCAACCGCACACAAGAAAGGGTTACGAACCAATTTTGCATGTGCCATATGCTTAGAATATGGCCATTACACTCATAATTGTCGATATCTACCTCAATTCTACCAAACATTAGCCGCAGTATGCCAAACATCTCTTCCTAAGCCCCCTCAGGATCTCCCTACTAAGGTTCACATTACTGACATTTATTATATTTTGTTTTCAATCCTTGAGTGAACGTAGTACCATCCACAATATCATGACATTTGGTTTATGAAAAATGATCCATAACACCCCATACACAATATCCCTTCTACATCCTCACCCCTTGAGGAAAATAACACTTACCCATTGACAGTTTTCTTGTCATCTCCAAAGATCCCCTGTATTCCATGATTTTCCACTACAATGGAGATATCTTGGAAGAATTGACTACCCCTGATTTCCCTTGGAATTCGCTCCATCATCGATCACTTTTCCTCTCACATGAGGTATTTCACCCTCTTGATCAAGCCTCCCTGTGTGCAATCGAAACCAAGGATTTATTCTGCCGGGGCATATTGAATGGTTTAAAAACCCTATCCCTACCCTTGATTCTTTTGAAGAAGGAAACATGGCCAACATCTCTTCCACTGTCAAAATTGACATTTCCATTAAACTAGGCATCATAGAAGAGATCACTATTGGCACTACATACTCCCCCAAAGAAATAATTGCTTACAAAGCTCTCTTTCAGGAATATCAGGATATTTTTTCTTGGTCATATATAGAGATGTTTGGCCTTGATCCTTCTATATTCGAAGATCGAATCGACACATGGTCAGATATCCCCCCTGTTCATCAAAAGAAATTCCCCCCATGCCAATTCAAAGTTGCGGCTATCAAAGTTGAAATTGACAAGTTACACGTTGTCGGGTTCATTTACCCCATTGCGTACACTTCGTGGGTCTCCAACCCCATCCTCATTAACAAAAAACAAGAAACTATTTGCATCTGCACAAAATTTCATGACCTCAACCACTCTTGTCCTAAAGACAACTTCCCAACCCCTTTCATTAACCAAATAATCAATGATTGTGTCAGGCATGAGGTAGTATCCTTTATGGATGGGTTCTCTGGAATACAATCAAATTCAGGTCCACCCAGCAAATTAGTACAAAACCGCTTTTACAACCCCTTGGGGTACCTTTTCTTATTGCGTCATTCCTTTTGGACTCAAAATTTTCGGTGCTATGTTTCAATGGGTGATGACCTATGTTTTTCATGATCTTTCTCTCATCATCCTCAATTATTTGGATGACCTCACTGCTCGATGCAAAAAGAGAACTCAACATTTAGACAACTTACGCATCATTTTTCAACGATGTCGCTGATATAATATCCACTTGAACCCTCTCAAGTCTGTCTTTTGCATCACTGTTAGACACCTCCTTAGGTTCATTGTCTCCCAACAGAACATCATTGTGGACCCTATCAAGGTCCAAGATATCACAGAAATTCCACCACCTAATACTTTACACCAACTGTAGATCTTGCGAGGAAAAGTCAACTTTTTACGTCGCTTTGTCCCAGACTATGCCACTCTTGCACATGGTTTTCTCTGCTTACTACATCATGATATCCCATTTCGATGGGACGAACATTGTCAAGAAAATTTTGATGATTTAAAATATTCCCTATCCAATGCCCCTTTGGTTAGTCCCCCAGACTATGATCGTGATTACATCCTCTACTTATCATCCTCTGTTGTTTCAGTCACAGGATTCCTCGTCCAGTTAGGGGATGATGGGCGTGAACATGTGATTTACTACATTAGTAAAAACCTTTCAGGACCACCCTTGAAGTATAATAATGATGAAAAACTCATGTTAGTAGTTGTCCTCTTAGTCCTGAAATTGCAACAGTATATTCTGCTTCAAACTATCAAGGTCGTAGCAAATTCCAACCCCATGCAGTACATTCTTAGTCGACGATAGATCATGGAAATACGATCTAGAGTTCTCTACTTCCACAAGCAAGAAAACTCTTTTCCTAGCCGAACTCATTACAAATTTTCCCTCAGATGCCAAAGCTTCCCCTATCAATGAGGATTTCCCCAAGGAACACCTCTTCTTCAGTCCTTTCGATGACCCCTAGTACGAAGACCTCCTTGTCTACCTTCATACAAAAAATTATGGGTCTCACCTCTCTCGCTATGATCATCAACACATTCACCATCGTTCCCCGATACCTCCTCATTGGGGACATTCTTTACCGACGAGGAGTTGATATCATCCTTCGGTGACGTATTACCATCGATGAAGTCAACCGAGTCTTGAATGATTTCCACAGGGGCGCTTGCGGTGGTCACCTCTCGAGTATGTCCACTGCCCAAAAAATTATCCTAGCAGGATACTTCTAGCCCACATTGTTTCACCACTGCATCCACGTTGTCAAGTGATGTGATAAATGCCAGCTTTATGCAAACAAATCACAAGCTCCACCAGCTCTTCTACACCTAGTCATCATATTCGTCCCCTTCTATAAATGGGGCATAGAATTCATGACTTGCCATTATCCATCCAATAATGGACACAATCACATTGTTGTGGTAGTGGATTATTTTAACAAATGGGCTGAATCCATGCCCACATTTAACAACTCTTTTGACATAACAACGTGTTTTTTCTTCAACCATGTCATTTCCCAGTTCAAATTCCCATGACAATTAGTTTCCAATCATGATAAACACTTTGAGAACGAGATATTTGCAGAACTCTCCTCAAATTTAGGATTCTCCCATGAGTTTTCCTCCCCATACTACCCTCATTCCAATGGACAGGTCAAGGCTATCAATAAACTCCTCAAAACCATGCTACAATGCACTGTCAACAAACATAATACCAATTAGCATCATATGTTGTTTTCCTCTTTATGGGCCTATCACATGGTAGTCAAAACTACCACCAACTTTACATCATTCCACCCTCGTCCATGGGATCGAAGCCACCCTCCCTATCGAGTGAGAAATCTCAACATTACAAATTGCCATAGAGCTCTTACCTAACACTGCTCCAATGGAGTAGTGCCTGTTGACCTTAGAATCACTTGATGAAGATCGTCGCTCTTCATTACAACACAACGAGGTAGCTAAAAAATGGCCGAAAGACACCTTCGACCACCATGTCAACCTTTTCTCATTCAATGAATGTGATCTCATGTTATCCTATGATATCTCCCACAACACTCTCGGCCATGGAAATATGAACTCATTATGGTATCAACCCTTCATCATCCAACATTACCTCACTAAATGAACCTACCTCTTGGCCTCTCTAGAAGGCTTCCCTCTCAAGGAACCCGACAATGGGTTATACTTGAAGAAATTTTATGCCTAAGCATAGCCCCCCTACCTTAGGTTTCTTTTTGTACATATTTGTATAGTTTTTAGTCTTCTTTATTACCACCACTCCTCAAGTCTGATATATCAATCGTGTTATTGACAGATGTGTCATCCATTAGCCTACCACATTGGTTATGCTGACGGTGCCAGCCGCTGGACCCAGAATCTCACTTCGGTCGCTTGGGCCCTCTATACCCCCTCACATTTACTACTCCATTCTAGTAGCATATTCTTAGGCCCAACCACCAATAACCAAGTCGAATATGACATTTTCATTGGTCTCCTCGCTGAGGCCAATCACTGCCACATTTGTCACCATAACATTATAGTAGATTCCCATCTTGTCATTCTACAGCTCAACAACGTGTATCATGTTCACGATCCTTGCCTTTTCCGTAAATACCTGCAAGTTAGACTCCTATCTCGTAACTTTGATTCCATCACATTTACACATATTCCAAGAAACCTCAATCCAGTAGCAGATCACATGTCTAACCTAGTATTAGGTTGGCATTTATCACATTGAAAAAACATCATATACACAACATCATACATTTGTCAACATATATAAATAGACATCATACATCATAAACACAAAACATAATGAAACGAATGATTAATATATCCATCATATATATCATCAAGGTCATAAATGTTTTACAAAAAATACATATACAACTGCCCGTAGGCTCATGAGTCCCATCATCCCTATGAGTACAAAAACTAGGTATCAACTACCCTATATAAAATCAGGCTCCCAAACAAGTACATCCCAACTCGGCACTCAAGGTGCCCCTAAATATCCCCCCCAAGTCCTTTGTCAACCGGAGGTTCCCCACCAACTAGGGGCCCTCTAGCTCCAAGAGGCATCCAACCAGTTATAGTTTCCCCCGCCATTGTTTCTCTGTGGATCAATGTCCGCCACTCTGCTGGTACTCCCACACACTATTCCAGGACCTCCCCATCCTAGATGTGGGCCCATATTACCTCAATAACAACCTAAAGGAGCCACTCGAACCATTGGCACAGATCCTCTAGCATGGCCTCAACGTCTCCACATGGCTCTCTGGATGGTCCTGCATCGACGTCATATCATTGGTGCCTCTACCCAACCCTCAGCTCTACAGGATCCTATCGATTCAGATCCCATCAAGTCGACTCCTAGACGACCTCTACTTCTCTCCCCTGGGTTCCAACATATTCAAAAAATCATAGCTATAGTTTCAACATCCATATACATGTATGATAAATGATATCTACCAAAATCAGAACAAATAGATACAACACATACCTCTCTGGTCCTAGTCCTCCCCAGGAGGTAGCACCAAGTCTGGATCCTGCCTATAGTTCATACCCATGTATGGATATCATAGAATCACTTGTGGTATCTGACGCCACACTTGAGAAACTATGGTCGTGAAGTAGTGGCCACCCTCCTCTCCTTTATGTCGCTATAATACATCTTCCCATCGCATCAATTGCGGCTCTCGCCACAACACTGGATCCAAAATAATTTGTTGGTACAATAGAGGCACCCTCTCTAAGAACCAAGTTACCAACACTAACCCATAGGCGAAATCACCAGAATCGACATGCCAACACTAGTTCGGCTGGGACATCATCCGGGTGTGCATAAACACACCCCATGTAAATATATCCTCGTCTAGGACCTCCTCTATCACCCTAGGTTGACCCCCAGTGATCTTCTATGTGCCTAAGGATCCATACATCCTCACCACCATGGTCGTGATGCACTCGGTCAACAAGTCATCAATGGCCTCAATTCACACGACCGAACCCAACATAGTGTTCGACCCAGAATAGTGTTGGGCCACGATGGTCTCCACCCTATCCTCCCCTGGAAGATGGGGATCAACGACCAATTCCCTCCCAGAAAATGGGAGTCCTATAAAAAAGTAGATGTCCTCTGCCATAGAGAATGATAGTTTCTCCCCCCTCACTAAAAATCACTACAGATCAATGCTCCACATCCTAAGCAAGAACTAGAGTAGGAAATCATGCAACAGTATCAAAGGACAGTCAAAAAAATTGAGCAACTCGCAGGCTGCCAAGTGTCGACGTACTCCAGGATTCTCCCTCACATCCTCCCTCAATCAGTCCCAGTCCCTCTCTCGCCAGTGGACAAACATCGTCCTCCAACCTCTGCTAATCACTTGCATTCACCCAGAAACACCTGATCAGCCACATCATCCATAAAAAATAATAAATATCAAAAACTCACACCCCCCTTAGCCTTTCGATAGTGCACAACCTTCCCCCATACAGTTGTGCATATGTGTGTGATTGTTATTCTCACATATGTTCTCTAATGTGTGGATGTCTCATCCACAGCTGTGCATAGGTGTGAAACTATCTCTTTATCAGGCACACATCCACTGCGCATCTATCTGGCCAACCCACACACACATATCTGTGGTTGTTACCCACATAGCCGCACATTATGCGCGGGGTTTCCCATCATAGTCACACGTTCAACAATGTGCGACTTTTAGGGAACAATTTGCACATAATGCATGGGAAATTGTGTTTTACCCATGCACAAATGCATGAGTTTTCCCCCTTTTCCCATGCACTTGTGGGTCCCTACCCTTAAAAACCCATGTACGACCCTCCGTACAACCCCTACCTCACATTTATCAAATTTACACAATGCAGAATGATAGGGTCACTAACCTGTCTCTCAAAACTCCCAGATAGGTAGCCTCATTCTCCCGTAATATCGAAATCACCTCACAACTCTCTCGCCAGATCAACAATAGTGTCAAGTACAAATGAGGTGGAATCGTGGGCCCACCATCCAAATATAGCCCATTTTTCCCAACTTTCACACTCTATTAAAAGAGTCGAGAGCCTTTGTTTTTCAATTTGTTCTCGGCCAAGATATCCTGATCCCACCATATACACATTCACATTCCCTAGATTATCATCTGCACTTTTCCTCGGGGGAGCATTTTTCTCATGCCACGTTTAGGTACGCATGCTCACTTTTAGTTTTATCAAATAGTTTTTATAGTTTCTTTATCATCAGATATTGTTCACGTCGGGTATTTGGTTTTTTATGTGTGCAAGTACTTGTCCAACAAGATTACATCCCTTTCAGGTATATGTACGACACTGGCATGAAGTTACTCCCTCTGTAAACAATTGCATATCCCAATCACACCCTCTGGCATTTACTTTTAGGGTCCCTACATTCGGATCTACAATATCTTTACCTCTGCCACATTTTGGTATTGTCAACCAATAACACTCTCCCTCACATGATTTGTCCCATTCATAGTTCCCCTTGGCAACTTGACACTCATGCTGATTTCACCCCCTAAGATTGGGAGTCCCAATAGTATTTTTCACTTTCGGGAATGAACCCCATACTTCTTCTCATCATAATTTCTAACCTTACCAATGGACTCCCAGGTCATATCTTGCTACACTTGGTTCTATTGAATGCAACCCCATAGTTTCATTATCCCTCCATCTCATCCACCATCATTTTTCCCATCTGCATATTGTCCTAAATCCACTTACCTAATACAGAAACCCACCCATGGGGCCCCCACCCTCCACCAATTCTCTTTCACAAACTTGTACTCTAAACAGGACAAGCCATATTTCACCAGGGCACCCATTTATATATCTTTATACTCAACCCAAATTATTCTTTATTTCTTTGGTAATTATATAAATCCCTTGTTTATAGCATATACATATGTTTTTTAGTCATCATCCCTGATGGAATTCTTTTACCTTGCAAAGAAACCCACGTTTTCCTTAGTTGGGGCATCCACCCTTTTTTCATATCGACATCATTAATAAACCCCGAGTATCCAAAATCCATGTACTCATGATCTATGAGTTTTCCCACTTTGTTAGACACTGGCACAGTTTAACCCCATATCTAGTCGTCCCTCTGATGTTGTATCCAATTTTAAGGTTGCTCCAAATAATCCCTCAACACCCCAACCAAGGGCAGTGTTGAGTCCCATACTTTCTTGACTTCATTCGTGTTACCCATCAGTACTTGATCTCACCCATTACTCATTTGATTTCAAGAATCCCTTTGCTTCTTGACGCCGCTTCTCCCTTCTCATCGACATCAACACAGTTTCCAGAAGGGCGACATTATCTTGACTCTCATTACCTTTTCAATGAGGAGTCTTAGATGGAACAAAGAGAGTTATCATCGCTTTCTGATTTCGTTGACCCCCATAACATTCGACTTCAACAAACTCTCATGTTAATGTGGGTCTTACTATGCGACCATTGTAGTTGTTTCATACCAGCCGAAGACCTCTAAAGTTGATAGGCCATCAATTCCTACTAGTCATTGAAACTTCTTACAGTCGTCCATTACTCGCTTCAGAGCCCATTCACATGTCAAAACCTTCATCTGTCGTTATCAACTGCCCCCAAGGGCACTGCAGCTATCTACATCATCATACATCTTCAGTTACAATCTCACATTTTGGTTTCATGACATGAGCATGGGGCATTCCCGCCTCGTTTGTATGCAAAAAAAAAAAATCTTCCTAGAGAAAGGTTTGGTTCCCACAATTTTCCCTCTCCCTCCGACGGATCTCTCTTTCAATTCCTCTCTTTACTCTTCCTTACAATGGCACTCTTAGCAAAATAAACATTTATGTATTTCGGCTATACATATGCTCCTAACCTCACACATTAGGGGGCATCTGTTATCACTGAAAAAACATCTACAACATTGCACACAATGGTTGAAGAAAGAGATCAAATCCAGCAGTAATTAGTACACCTACAACATCAAAATATATCAAAAAGGCACAAAACTATACACTTGGTTCAAAAATTAAAGTGCGTAAATTCACCAAAGAAAGCGCGTAGAGAGTGTGCAAGCTAACACAACCCTAAGCGTGCATTGTGCGCAAGATGGATGACTTTCTACAAGAAAATCCATGCAATTCTCATGAATGACACATTTATGAATCTTGTCAGCCTCTCAACAACTTCTAGTCTGACCCCCATCATGATTTGAAACTCAGATCTGAGCGAAACCTAGCTTGAAGGTTGGTCAAGGGCTAGGAAGTTCCCTAAAAGGCCCCTTGTTCACAATATGAACCAGATGTATCTTTCTATCAATGGACGCTATAAATATGTGCCATGGGTGTGCTAGAAAAATAAGAATTTCAAGGTATTGTTATACTACAATAATTCTTCTTGAAGAATATTTTTTTCTCTTGGAATCACTCAAGCACTATAGCAAGGGCCATTCCACTCACCTCTTGAGAGGATTGGCATTGTGTTTCTTCACCATTGTCACTTGCCATTGCATGAAGAGAAGAGCTCTCTATTAGGGAACTCAAGATCCCTCTCAAGGAGGAAGAGGGGATTCATAAGTCCCTGGCTTTCTCTATGATGTTAGCCTATCGATATATTGATCCATTGGTAGCTATATGATTGTCATTTTTTGTTTTTCATGATTCTAGTTCTTGCAAGATTCTCTAACATTTATTTCCCTTTGTTTTTAGTTTTATTTCCTTGTTTCGAGTGTATTTGGTTATCTAATCAACTCACAAACCTCTGTCTTGTTTAGACGACTTAACTAACCAAGTAAGTGTTGTGTTTTTTCTCACCCATGTGACAAAACCAACACAACACTTTCCAAAGAACTGTTTTGCAATTCATAGATATTATTGAAAAGACAATTGTATGTTTTTTGACCTTTCCAACTTATTGTTTTGGCATTCATAGCTACTGATTTTCTATACTTTGACTTTCAAATAGAATTTTCAAGCTTGTGTTAACTCTATCATTTTTAAATGAAATATCCTATTATGTGCATATGTAGAAATTCAATTGCACTCCGTGAAATGATATTTTGACATCTATGCTATGATTAGTAAATTTTGTATCATATTGTAAAATATCAAAAAAATAATGCTTGGTCCTTTCTCAGGCCTTTCGTTCCTTTTCTATCGTTACTTAACCATCCTACTCCATTGTTAGTTTTTTTTTTAATTATGAACATGATCAAAATATATGGTTTTGGATTTTATTGTTTTAAGTTCAAAGTCTTTATCAGTTTTCAACGAAATATCGTTTTTTGTGCATATGTAGCCATTGAATTTCATTACGCGAGATGATATTTTGACGTGTATGCTATGGTTAGAAATTTTTGTGTTATATTGTAAAAGCTCAATAAAATACTGTCGAGTCCTATCTCAGGCCTTTCTTTCCTTGTCTATGTTTACTTAACCAACTTTCTCCATTGTTAGGTTTTGTATTAGTTCTTACCATGTTCATAATTTATGGTTCTGGATTTAATTTTCTTAAGTTCGAAGTTTCATAATTTCTCTTCTTTTGAACATTCCTTCGTTTCCTCAATTGTTTTTAGATGGCATTCTTTGAATGTTGGTTAAAGTAGTAGGTGCACCCGTAACAATCTTTTGATATCCTATTATCAATTTCACATTGTACAAAAGGAACCTCTGTTGTGTGGGGAAGTCTACCCTATTTGATTTCCGAAAAAACTAAGATGCACACACTTTACATTGTTTCACACACATTGTAATAGTCACACACTTTACATTGTTCACTCCACAGCTCCACTTTGACACATGTTACATTTCTTCTTGTGCATATATACCTCCTCATACTTCCTTTTGCTAAGTTCTATGCGAGATTTTTTTACTTGTTTTATATAATAAACATTGTTACATGAAATAAATTCAACTGAAGAATATTTTTTAAGTTCAGGACATGCATACAAACAATTTTTTCAGTTTATATAGTTATACTTAGAAAATGAGATTGCCATAAATCAATCAGTTATCATGAAAATTACCTTGTTGGTCAGAATCTGTGCTATGGAACTATTAGAAGTACATAGTTGCGAACTGTGAAAATGCGAGATGATGAGCAATATGAATCATCCGTGCAAGGGTTCAAACTAATCTATGTGGGTTGTGCAACCCATATGCCTATGCGGATGCCCAAAATATATTTTTGTGTGGATCATATGTGTTTGTCGAATAATATCTTTGTCAAATATATATATTTTTAACAGTATTTTTTAAGTTAATGTTTGTTTATTATGAAATTTTATAGGTTTCTAGGGAGACATTCAATTCTAGCATCAAGGAAACTAACATTTTTTTAAGATAAGCATGCATAGAACATTTTGTTCACCTTATATACTTATTTTTTATAATAAGCATTGTTACTTAAAAAAAATTGACTAAGTATCCAAAATTAGTGATTGAAACTTAGAAAATGAATGATATGGATTTTATAAGAAGAAAGAAATGAATACATATTATTAAAATATGCTTAATATAGAATAAAAAGGGTACAATAAAACTGGTTTTCTATTCAATAAGGAAATAACATGAAACTGTAAAATGCAGCGGAAAACAAACTTACTGGAATGGTGGCAGCTTATCTCTGAGAAGAGATGTGATGACTACGCTCATTCGCAAGAAGATGATTGAAATGAGGCTCTGGAGGGATTTTTACAATAAAAAGGAATGCCAAAAACCCTATACATCCAAAAACCTAACCCTAGGAGATGAAGTGCCAAAAGTCGTGTGGGCCCCGTTTGGGTAAGTTAGTATACAACTTCTCGGGGTCATAACTTTTGTATACGATCTACGTTTTCGGCGCACGATAGCTCGTTCGAAAGGTATCTTCGAGGATATTAATTTGGGAGCTCATTCAAATCCTTCTAATATCATTAAGAATATATATCCTAAAAAACCTTCATTTAGGCCCTCAAAATGGCCCCGGAAGTTAAAAACTGCTAAAAAATAGTAAATTGCCAAAATTGCCAGAAAACTATTTTGAGCGAGTTGGAAAAGGTGGGTGGCCACCAATATCCACCTCTATCAATCCTACCTCCTTAGAAATAAATTTTCTCCATTTCATTGATTTCCCCCATCAGATGAGTAAATTTCTGTTGAATTTGGCCCTGGGTGAGCCACTTGCCTTGGTGCAGGAGTTGTCGTGCTTTGATGACTCGATAAAGTTGGATCCTTTTTTGTCGACTTCTCTTGATCTGTGTGTCAACAATATGATCATTGGATTCCTGTTGCATGAAGTCAGGGTTGAGATCTGTTGGTGTCAACTGCTCTGTTATCTCTGCGGTGTCCAATAATGGTGGGAAATATGGTTGAAGGTGAGCCACGTTGAACACTGGGTGAAGGACAAGGAAAGGAGGAATGTTGAGCTCAAAAGAATTGTCACCTATAGCCTTGGTGATGGTGTATGGACCATAACAGAGTGGGTGAAGCTTTCGATGGGGCCCTGTAAGGTGTTCTTTCTGTAAGTGAAACCAAACTTATGTGGCACCCAATGTTGATCATGGTGTTTCTTGTACTTGGAATTAGACTTATGTAGAATATCTTGAACCTGTTGGTGGATGTGATGGATTCTCTCAATGAACTGGGTGGCTTTGTCATCTTCTGGTGGAGCAGGAGCCGAGTCACCGAGGTGGTCACCAGGGGTAGCGCAATATCCATGGGGCACAATGGTTGGAATTCCAACCCCACCTGAAAGGGGTTGTGGCCAGTGGAGCTATGTAGGGATTGGTTGTAGCTATGTTTGACATAGGGACGACTCTCATCCCATGTGCGAGGTTGTTTTGAATTGTACATGCGTAGGATATGTATGATCATCTGATTGACGACCTTAGTTTGGCCATCTATCTGGGGGTGGAAGGCAGTGGATTTGGTGAGTTCGGTATCTAACAGTGACCACACGCTCAACCAAAATGTGATGAGGAACCAAATTTCATGGTCTAAGATAATGGTTTGTGGGATCCCAAAATGTACCCATACTCATTCAAAGAAGATCTTGGTAGTGGCTTATGTTGTGATGTTCTTCTTGCAGGCGACTAGAATTTCCATCTTGGAAAAGCAATCAACAACCACAAAAACACAGTCATTTCCCCTCTTTGTGGAGGGGAGGCCCAACATGTAGTCCATTGAGATGGATTCCCATGGCATGTCATGAGTAGGCAGAGGGTTGTACATGCCCTGTTTATTAGTGGTCGGTTTGAAAATAGCACAGAAGGTGCAGGACATGATATACTTGCCAACATCCTGTCGAAGTTTCCACCAGTAGAAATGTTTCTGCAACACTGCCACTATATTTTCAACACCAAAGTGTCCTACCATGTGACTGTAGTGATCTTCCAAAATCATCTTCGCGTGATTTCTTGATGGAATGCAGAGATGGACCAGAAAACACAATAACCCATATTGAAGATGGAAACTAGCGACCACTGAGTTGGTGCCCAACATTTGGTAAGTGGTAGAGAAGTTACGGTCTGTCTCGTAGAGGTGGGGCCATCCAGAGGTCTCATGGTCGCAAGATTCTAGCACCTTGGTGAGTGCCGCAACTGGAGGTCTGCTGAGGAAATCAGGAACTCGTTTGGTACTTCTTGTTTTATACTTGATGTTGAGGTGGAACTGTTGTAAGTATGTGGACCACTTCTGATGGCAGTCATTCTACAATTTTCCTTGGGTCTGCATGAACTATAGTGTCTTGTGATCAATGTGGATGACTATCTCCTTCCCAAGAATGTAATGTCTCCACTGGCGACAGGCTTCCATAGTGGAGTACATTTATTTTTTGTAAGTAGGGTACTTACAAATAACATCTAATAGTATCTCACTATGATATGCCACAGGGTGGCCATTTTGAGTGAGACTGACACCCACAACATAGTCTGAAGCATCTGTCTCGATCTCAAAGGGATGTTGCACATTCAGTAATGAAAGTACTGGGGATGAGCACAAATGGTTCAAGTCATCGAAGGCTTGTTATTGGATAGCCCCCATACAAATTTTTCCTTACCACCACCTCTGGTTACTTAGATGAGGGTCCATTCGATATGAGAGGATCCCAACATGAACCTACGATATGAATTAGAAAGGCCCAAGAAGATTCGAAGTTCAGTGAGTGTGGTTGGGGCTGGCCAATCACAGATGACCTAGATCTTGGTTGGATACACATGCACACCATTTCGATAAATGATGTAGCCTAAGTAATGGACCATGTCCATGCCTAAGGATAATTTTTTCAAGTTTTCATATAGTTTTTGCTTTCGCAGGGTGTGTAAAACCTATTGAATATGTTGCAAGTGTTCCTCCCAAGTCCTATTGTAGATGAGGATGTAATCTAGATACAAAACTACAAAAGTATTGGTGAAAGGAAGTAGGATATCGTCCATCATCCTCATAAAAGTTGTTGGAGCATTTTTCAAACCAAAGGGCATGAGAAACCATTCAAAAAGACCTTCTTTTAACTTGAAGGCAGTCTTCCATACATTTGTCTATTCTATTGGGACCTGGTGGTAGCCAAAATTTAGATCAATCTTACTGAAGTATTTGGCCCACGTGAGATGATCAAGGAGGTCGTCAATTCGGGGAATCGGGTATCGGTTTGAGACTGTGATTTTATTCAGGGCCTGGTAATCAATGTAGAGTCGCCAGGTCTCATCTTTCTTCTGCACCAACACGATTGGGCTCCCACAAGGCAATGAGTTGGGATGTATGTGCCCCTTTGTGGAACATTTCTTGGATATGCCTCTTGATCTCCTCTTTTTCTAACAGAGAGCAGTGGTAGATTGGCCCATTGGGTAGCAGTGCGCCTAGGGTCAGATCGATGGGATGCTTGACCTGGTAGTGTAGAGGTACCCCAATAGGAGAGGAGAATATATCTAAGTATTCTTTGACAACCTTATCCACTTTCTTCTGTTGTGTGGAGAGATCGACCACGGAGGCCCTGGATGTGGCTGGGATCTTTCGCTCACTCTAAGAGCGAATCACGAAGAAGAAAAATGTACCGGTCTGAGAGATGAACTACATGCATTTCTTGGAAGAGACCAAGGAAATAAAACTAGGAGGTATTGCCTCAGGTATCCTGTACAATTTTATGTTCAAAGTAATAATAACACTACGAGGCCTAGAATCATATACAACACGACGTTTCCATAAATAAGGTTGGCCAAAAATAACATTACAAAATTCCAAAGGAGCTACATCACACAATACCGTATATTTGAAGGGCTTGATGTCGTACGACAATCAACACTGTTGGCTGACGCAGAGATCGCTTCCTTGGCAGAGCCATCCTATGGTGTAGGGTTTTGGGTGCGACGTTGTTGGCAGAGCTAGCTACTTGATGACCTCTGCTGAGATGAGGTTCTTCTGGCCACCGCTATCAACAATGAAGTGTAACGAGGTGCCTTTTACCTACATCTTTGAATGGAAGAGGCACTCGCCTTCTTCTCGCTCTTCTGGTTCACCAAGCTAGATCTTGGTGGTAGCAATGGTGGCACTGGGTTCCGCGTCAATGATCTGTATTCCCCTTTCTGTTTCTAACTCTGAGTCAGAACCTGCATCCAATTCAGAGGCTTTCATTTCTGCAACCAACGACTTCTTTGAGCAGCAGTCAACAGTGTTATGCCAAGGTATCTCATGGAAGTCGCACCACTTCCCGATATCTTTCTTTGTCTTTCTGATGTTCTTATTTTCTTGCGGCTTAGAATGATTGTCCTAATACTATCCATATTTTCTGTATCCTTTTTTCTGTGGTTTGGGGCTGCCCCTTCTTGGCTTTTGCTGTGAGGGGTTCCCAGGCCCAAATTGTTGCGTCTTTTGTTTGAGCTTCTGCTCGATTTTGACAGCATATCGGTAGGTCATGCCCAAGAACGAGATGTCCAGAAATTTCATTTTGGTCTAGATGTATCTATGCAGAGCACCACAATACTTGAGCACCAGATGTCTCTCTGAATCTTTGATGCCCAGCTTGGTGTGCAATGTATGGAAGATATTTGCAAACTCTGGCACTGCTTGGTGTCTTTCTTGCCACAGTGTGGTCCATTTGGTATACAAGTCGTCATAACTTCTGATAGGGTAGTATTGTTCCTTAATAACATCCCTGAAGGAATCCCAGGTGGTTGCGACTATAAATAATGAGGGTTCCTTTGTTTCCTTTTTCTCACAGAAAGTTTCCCACAAATCTTTGACATGAGGAACGACTTTGAGAGGTGAAAAAGTAATATTTTCTCTATTCAAAAAGTTATGGACAAAAAAAAACCCTTCTTGTAGATTCAACCACTTGTCTACGGCATCTGTGTCTATATGACCTTAAAATATAGGAATATCGAAGTTGATTTGTACCTTGAAGGGGGTGATGCCTCTGCTTGAGGAATATTTGTCACATGTTCATAGCCATCAAAGGATTTGCACGAAACTATCCATCATCTCATTCCTTTGTTGCATGAGGACTTCCTCAAGAAACAATTTGAAAGGATCTCCTATCTCGTCATATTTATTTTCTCCTACCATGAGAGGTCACTTGGGCATGCGAGAGAATTTTTCCTCAAGAGAAACAAGCTCGAGACCCAATTCTTTGTACCCTGACCTCGATGGGGACATGCATTAAGACGACAAGGAGCAGACCGCTTTGATACCCCTGATCCGAATTTTATGAGCAGAATGAAATGAACAAAGATTATTAAAATATGCTTAACATAGAATAACATAGATACAATAAAATTAGTTTTCTATTCAATAAGGAAATAAGCTGAAACTATAAAATGCAGTGGAAAACAAACTTGCTAGAATGGTGGTGGCTTATCTCTGAGAAGAGATGTGACGGCTGCGCTCATTCACAATAATATGATTACAATGAGGCTCTGAAGGCCTTTTTACAATAAACAGGAATATCAAAAACCCTAGACATCCAAAAACCTAACCCTATGAGATGAAGCGCCAAAAGTCATGTGGGCCCCATTTGAGTAAGTTAGTATATCAACTTCCGAGGGTGGTAACTTTTGCATACGATCTCCGTTTTAGACGCACGATAGCCCGTTGGAAAGATATCATCGAGGAAATTCATTTTTTGGGCTCAATCAATCCCTTCATCTATCATTGAGAATATCTATCCCGGAAAACCTTCATTTAGGCCCTCAAAATGGCCCCGAAAGTTAAAAATGCTAAAAAATAATAAATTGTCAAAATTGCCAGAAAATTGTTTGAGGGAGTTGGAAAAGGTGGGTGGCCACCCATATCCACACGAATCAATGAAATTGGAATAAATCAATCAATTATCATGCAAATTAAATCTTTGGTTAGAATTCATCCTATTAAACTATTGAAAGTACTTAGTTCTGAAGTATCGGAGTACTACGAGATGGGTGATATGAATTATCCATAAAAGGGTTCAAATTAGAAAAAGTGTTGGTTGTGCGGGCATACACATGTGTGGACGTCTGGAATATATATATGTGTGGACGATATGTTTGTGTCGAAGGCATATCTATGCGGAAGATATATTTGTTTAACAATATTTTCTATGTTAATGTTTGTTGATTATCAAATTTTCCAGGTTCCTAGGGTGACATTCAATACCAACATCAAGGAAACTAGCATATTTTTTAAGTTAAACATATGCATAGAATAAATTTGTTGACTTTATATATTTCTTTATAATAAACATTGTTACTTAAAATAAATACAACTAAGTATCGAGAATTAATGGCCAAAACTTAGAAAATAAAATTGTCATAAAGTAGTGAGTTACTATTCAAATTACATCAGTGGTAAAAAACAATGCAATAGAACTATTGGAAGTATGGAGTTTTGAAGTGCAAGACTACGAGAAGATCAACGATATTAATTATTCGCACAAGGGTTAAAATTAGACTAATCGTTGGTTGTGCAAGGCATATTCCTGTGAGGATGTCTTGAATATATAATTGTGCAAACCATATGTCTATGCCCAAGATATATCTATACAAATGATATCTTTGTGCTATATATATATATATATATATATATATATATATATATATATATATATATATATATATATATATATATATATGGAAGATATATATGTTTAACAATATTTTTTAAGTTAATGCTTGTTGATTATCAAATTTTACGGGCTATTGGCGTGACATTCAATTGCAACATCAAGGTTATGGTACCTTTTCAATTACTTATTTTAAGTTTCATTATTTATCTCTTGTGTCGCGAAATCTACCCACTTTGCTTCCCACAATTCTAATGTGCATATACTTCTCATTGGTTCCCAACCATCCTAACTTCCAAACACTTTACATTGCTTCCCATATATTCTAACCTCCCTAATGAACATTTCACTTATTCACATTGCTTCCGACATATGCTAAACTTCGCATTGAACACTTCACTTATTTACTAAGTTTTCTTCTACATTGAACATTTTACCGTTTTTCCTATTTTTTCAATCTTTTATGCAAAATGTTTTCACTGCAAAGACTTCACATCGCTTCCCACATACGAGAATGTTTCCATTGTACATTTCACTTATTTACTAATGCATATTGTAGAGGTACATTACATATCTGTCCAGAGCATACTGCGTAGATATGGTGATGAAAAAACCCTCCACACAACTTTAAAAATGGATAAGTAAAATATTAAAATTAAAAATATGACCACTAATATAGAATATTTTCTAAGCTAAACATATGCATAGAATCATTTTGTTCATTCTTTATACTTATTTTTTTATAATAAACATTGTTACTAAAATTAATTTCAATTCAACAATATTTTTTAAGTTAAAGATATGCATAAAATCATTTTGTTCCCTTTATATACTTATTATTTTATAATAAACATTGATACTTAAAATAAATTCAATTAGGTATCGAGAGTTAGTAGTTGAGTATTTGAAAATGAAATTTCCATAAATCAGTCAATTATCATGCAAATTACATTGTTGGTCAGAATATTTCCTCTGGAACTATTGGAAGTGTGTAGTTGCGAAGTGCGAGATTGTGGGAGGATGAATGATATGAATTATTTGCACAAGGGTTCAAATTAGACTAAGTCTTCCATGTGTGGGGGATATGCCTCTGTGGACAAACAAAAGATATATCTGTGGGGACGATGTGTATGTGAAAAACAAATATATGTGTTGAAGATATATATGTTCAATAATAACTTTTTAATTAAGCATGTGCATAAAATCATTTTGTGAATTATTGAAAGTGTGGATTTGCAAAGTGTGGGAGTGTGGGACGATGAGCGATATGAATTATCCACACAACGCTTCAAATTAGACTATGTCTTGGATGTGCACACAATATTTATGTGAGGACATGCAGGGGATTTGTTTTGCTTCACGCAATTCTAACGTGCAGATAATTTTCATTGGTTCTTGTTGATCCTAATATCCAAGAACTTTAAATTGCTTCCCACATATACTAACCTCTCAATTTCACTTATTTACATTGATTATTTTATATGCTAACCTCCGCATTTATTTACTAAGTTTTATTCCACATTGAACATTTCATCATTTTGCTTATTTTTACAAATTCTTATGCAAAACATTTTCACTGCAATCACTTTACATTGCTTCCCACATATACTTACCTCCCCATTCAACATTTCACTTATTTTATAATGTAGAGTGCATAGGTGCAAAAGATATATCTATGCAAATTGGAGTGCCTAGTGCGAAGATATCATCATAGCAGAACGCTCGACACAACTTGAAAAATGAATAAATAGATATTAAAATTAAAATTATGGCCATAATCCACAATGTTTTTTAGTTTTAAAACATATACATAGAACTTGGTTTATGGTGGAATCTTAGCATATGAGCCTGCCATAAATGAGTTGGTTATCACACAAATTGCATTCTTGTTAGAACCTATATTGAAGATATATATGTACCGTAGATATATATGTTTGACATTTTTTTTTAAGTTAAGCATCTGCATAGAAGCATTTTGTTGACTTTATATACTTATTTTTTAATACATGTATGCATGTAAAAACATTGAGATATCTAAAAAGTTAAAAGACTTTTGTATTAAAGTTTGTTGGTTATCAAATTTTACAGGTTGATGGAACAACATGCAATGTAACATCAATGCTATCTTATCTATTCTAGTAACAATTCTACCCACTTTGCTTCCCACAATTCTAATGTGAAGATACCTTGCATTGGTTCCTGCTCATCCTAACCTCCAAATACTTTACATTGTTTCGTGGATATGTTAATGTCCCCATTGAACACTTCACTTATTTACATTGTTTCATGCATACGCTAACCTCCCTATTAAACACTTCACTTGTTTACTAAGTGTTACTCCACATTGAACGCATTGAACAAAGTTTCATTCTAAATAGTTTCACTACAAACAATTTTCATTGATTCCCACATATGCTAATGTCCCCATTGAACATTTATCTTATTTACTAAGTTTTACTCCACATTGACCACTCTAAACAAAGTTTCATGTTAAATGGTTAAACATTTGACTTATTTACTAAGTTTTGTTCCACATTGAACACAATTTAATGCTAAATGGTTTCACTGCAAACACTTTTAATTGCTTCCCACATATGGTAATGTCCCCATTGAACATTT
>JZKD02S1539427.1:24184-34462 GCA_000966675.3 Picea glauca | reverse complement strand
CCCGAGGGACAACGACAATGAGCAACCCTCCTTCTAGCATCAAGGGGCAAAGATAGTGAACAACCCTCCTTCTAGTGCCAAGGGACAACGAACAGCTCCAGAGGTCAGCGAAATACCCCAACAACACCCATTCAAACAGTAAACAGTATCAACACTATTATGCACTCCTTCAACTTAAAAATAAAAAATAACTCAGACTGTCAACACTATTCACAACACAAATAACAACGAACGCTACTAAAATTTGCAGTGATATAAATTGTAGTCAACTAAAATTGTAGGGACAAAACCGGTGCAACACAACATGTAGTATCTCCAGATCGTAGAACTCTGCTCCGAATGCAGATCGCAACAATCAACACGCAGGAAATGGAAAACGATGGTTGCGACTTCATAAAGAATGGGCACACAACACACACTCAGCGAACACAACTCATAGCTCCAACTAATTGTTTGGCAACGACGGCCCCTTCCAGTCGATGGCTCCAATCTCACGCTCACATGGGGGTCTACTTCAGAAAGGATGGCAGTTGACACTTTTCACTGATACTAAGGTGGTGTGGTTTCTCAACACTTTTCACTGATGCTAAGGTGGTGTGGTTCCTCAAGCTGTTTTTAACCTCCACTCTGATACCAAATTAAAAAGAAAAAGAGATTCAATAACACAATAATAGTTAGGCCACAAGGGCTCATAGAAGTGAGACTAAGCTCACATTCTCCATATACAATTTGATAAATTGCTTATAATTATATAGGTTAGGATATCCCATAAAAGTCTCCTGAATATGTGGATCTGAAAAACCACAAAAACACTATTCTAGCATAAATATAAATAGAAGTCTCTTCTAACAATTGCCTAAGTATAACATTTCAACATTAATCTCTAACAATTTTTATTTTGAAAATTATGTTTTCTGATAGTTATAAAAGTTAACTAATTAATATTTAAATATCATTTATACATGTTTTTGTTTGCATCAAATTTGTTTCTTCTCATGTTTACATAAACTAAAAACCTAGAAGTACCATCTTAAAGAGTGTAACTCCCATCTGTGATGTTAACAAAAAACAAAGGACATAGCTTAAAAAATGTTTTTTTAACCAACATTACAATCACTTATTTTTCCATTATAATGTCATGTAAGAATTATATAATGTAAATACATGATTCTAGCACTTGAAATATTTCAATCACAAGGAATGAGAAAACAAAAAGTAGAAAATGTGGATCCATTACCAATTTAATCAAGACAAGTATTTAGACCACAATGATTAGTCCTCTACTAATCATTCAATGGTTCACAATTGTACTTAAGAACAAAAATATAAACAAATATTCCATCCAATGTCCATATACAACCAACCTTTAATTCTTATAAGTGAATGACTTAGTCCATTACATCTAAGTACAAATTTCATGTAAATTATCAAATACAAATTATGTATAAAATGGTTGGAAAGAGGCTTGTTCCAACACTTTTCTTGTAAATTTCCTTTAATTCAATATCCCTCCTTGTAGGGCCAATTCATATGAACAAAATTCAATTAGAAATGCATAAAAGAGTTATCTTCTTCAACTTAATCACTGCTCAAGTGAAACATTCTAGATCATAACTGGTAATCATTCACTTTGGAATAATGAGACAAGGTTATGAAGAAATTCAATAGTATGTATTTATTCAATTACATATATTAGAACATGCTAACAAGTTACATCATAATCATATTACACATGTAAAATTTATTCATACGTGTATAAATCAAATACATTCATCAACTAGCTAAATTACAAGACCCAAAAGGGAATATTCTGAAGATTTTCTCAATATGCACTCTCTTCTAGATAAAATAATGAGTTCTAATAAATCAAGGAATTGGTTTAAGAATATTTATAAGAGAGTAAAAAATACATTATTAGGCCAAATATTACCTCCTAATTTATAGGGAGAAAACCCAAAAAATCCCCCCCTTACAGAACCCTTAGATCCAATTTTTTAATCTAGGAAAACATGATATAGGATGTATACACACTTTTTTCATGAAGGAAATAAGTATATGATTGGATGTATATGCTACTGTTATTTAAGAGAGAAGTGTATATGCCGCCATATATATATATATTAAACTACTTGAAAATAGGCATGTAGTTTATAATAAAGGTAGATGTTTTTAATTAGTTTTTAGAAACATTAGATACATACTTCTTAGGGATTGAGGTACTTTGTAAAGATTATTTAGGAGAAATATCAAAATTCATTTGAACCTCTTGGAAGATGAAACCAAATGTCACTTAATGTTTTATTTATGAATGTGTCACGTTAATGCAAATCAATCAAGTGTGGAGTTATTCAATAACCTACACGATAGTGGTATTAGCATTGACTGTTTTAATTAGATGATTCTCTCTCATGTGCAAAAACACCTATAAGATTTGTTTGTTCCCTCAGATCTATCTTTCCTATCATGAGAAGATACTACCATTCATGACCCTCCTCTCTCTGCATCAGAGACAACATGACCCTTATATGTCTCTACCTACTTGTCAGTCTATGTCTCTCACCTCATATCTAAATATGCCTAGCTTGTTGTTTTCCTAATGAATGCCATTGAAACTTGAAACAGAGAGGCTCATGCTAGCCTCACCTGTAAAAAAAAATGGATTTTATCTTCTCATTGACCTTGAGCAGGGGACCCACACACTAGAGCCCATAGAAACACTAAGGACATATGTAGAAGTTGGAAATGGGGGACGAATTTGAAACTAATCTAATGTAGAAATCCATATAATCTCCATCATGACTTGCTTTGTCAATTAGACCCAGAAGAACAAGACCTTGACACTGACTCTTGTTAATTTTTAATCACACCCATCTCGATCCATCCCATGATTTGTCTCCTATACTTCAATTGGTATCCAAAATCTAAGTTGAAACTGCATGGACTCTCGAATTTAATGACTAATATTCCATCCTCAGAATTCAACATGTAGGATCTTGTGTTCATGGGTAAAATTCCCCTCAAGAATACAAATTGATCCAATACTATGTAGGTCGAGAGTTGCTCAGAGGAGTTTTTGGAGAAGAATAAAAATGGAACTAATAAGAATGACAACAATAGGAAATATAGTTTCATGTAGGAATCAATGTCTTGTACAAAGAGAGAGAACTGGCCATGAATTTCAAGAATCCAAATAGGAAGACTTGAGCGTAGTGTTGTTTGTGAGAAATGTTTTTGGTCCATGTGTGACGCAAACCTCCACAACCTCTTGGGGCTAGCATGACCTCTCGGTCTAAGGATCGCTCATAGTAGGGAGATGAATCAGCTCTCGGGCTCCTACTAAACCCTTGAATTCCTTCTCCACGTGCATTTTTCCCTTACCCTACATGCAAATTCAAGTTCGTGAGGTTCTATTTAGCCATGCGAAGAAATCCACATGACATCAGGCCAAGTCCATGGGATAAAACCTTTAATGGTGTGGACTAAGATGCTTCGGGACTCCAGGCTTTGGGAGTCCTGACTCAAAAACTACACAAATACCCCAAACTACAAATTGGAAAACCTCCAGATTAGTAGATCGGACGAAATTTGTCCACTTTCGATGGATGGTATGTATTTAATCCACACTCCGGACTTCGGAGCATTCCACTTCACAACTTGGGCTTCCTCTTGAATCCATGAACTCTGAATATCTGGTAAGATCAATAAATGGTGCACATGCTCTTGTGAATGGACGAATGGGATCTACTCCATCCTTTGGGCATTTGATATTTATTGACCCAAATAGAATTACACCCATGTTCCTCCAGAGTACCAGATCTTTGAACTACAAGATCTATTGAAACCTAGCTCTTTATGCCAATGGTTAGGATTCCTTCCAGGCTTCGGAACTTCGGGAATTCCGTAAACTATTTATATCACACCCTAATTTTGTCGAATATCTGGACTTCTGAACTTTGATGGATCTATGGACACGTGTCCTCACAACTGGACGGTCCTTTTTTTCGGTTCCTGGGACTTCGAGAAACTTTCCTTCTTTGCACATAACACACAGAAACCTCTGAATACATGAAGTAGAAAGGACTTCATGGGTTAAAACTAGCACTACTTTCCCATATCAGACAATTAAGGAATATTTAACTCCTCCTCGAGTGGATCTCCTCCACTCAACCTTGAAATTGAAAGGGGTCTCCCTTCAAGTAATTTTGATCACTATTTCTCCTGAGCTTTAACACTCGAGGTGACTTGGACTTCTACGCACACCTTGCGCTTCACTGAAACTTGAAGATTTTTAGGAAATATTCCTATGCACTCCTTGCACTCATCTTCTTCAAGGCACTCTCAACACTTGACTAAGTGTTGGCTCTATGCACACCTTGTGCGGGTCTTTTGGAGATTTTATACACAAACGAGTATATGTGCACTCCTTGCACTCACTCATGAAATTTCACATTATCTCTCTTGAGCTACTGAGTCTAAAATTGACTCTGCCTTAGCTCTCCTTGCGTGGCTACTGTGCACTCCTTGCACCAGTCACCAGTACTTTATAAGAGAAACAATTGAAACTTACATAACATTACAGGATGATTCAATTAACCATGGAATGCACACTCCAACCTAAAAACAAAGAAATCAAATAACATGACATTACCCAATTACTCAAAGGTAAATATCTACAAAATTGTATTTTGAAAGCAATCTTCTTCTATTATATTCATTCAGCAAAGCATCTACAAGGTTCTCTTCAACAACTCTCTACAACATCTCTTCAACAATTCTTCAACAACAATTACAATTCTCAGCAGCCTCATTTGGGCATAGATTACATATATTTATACATGGAGGGGCTTCTCGAGCCTTCCATCCATTCTATCTTAGTGCTATCATATCACAATTAAAACATTCTCCTACTAAGGCTTTTTACAATAAATAGCATTTACAACCCAGATACAAGTCGATGCTCAATATATGTACAATCCTACAACTAATTAAGATAATTATAATCTTCTGCAATCTCATACAATGGATCTTGCATGAAAACATTAAAATCCCTTTAATTACAATGCTTTCAAAAATAATAATTGATGTGCTCCCCTTGGGATCCAAAACATTTTGAATGCGTGCGATGGTTGTTGAGTTGTCCTCCACTCGACTTTTTGGATGTTGATGACGATGCTCCTGCATAATACTCCAATGGACAAAAATATTCATGGAATCCTATCCATGAGCTCCTACACATCTTTCCATGCTTCTGGTTATCGGTCTTAGTTATCCAACTGGCATCTTCTGTTGGATGATCTTTCCACTTAACTAGATACTCATAGTAAATTTTCCTTCTGGTATTTTTAGCAATCCTCTGATCTAAAATCTTCTCTATATGTGGTTTCTCTACTATGGGCATATGCTTCCTCCACTGAATTTCCTTCTGACCATATGTATCATCCATCCTGTAAGGATACAAGTCTACTACATTTAATATTGGTGATATTCCAATGTCCTCTAGAAATTCAATCACATACACATTTGCAGCAAATTTTCTAAGGATCTTACAAGGTCCTATCTTCTTCATCTTCAATTTGTTATATTTCCCTTTCGAAAATCTCTCCTTCCTCAGATGTGCTAAAACCTGGTCTCCAATTTCAAATTTACCTCTCTTCTTCTCTAGTCTACTCTTCTCTTGTACTTTTGGTTGCTATTATGTAGTTGTCCCTTGATCTAATCATGAAAAATATGCATCTCTGCAACAAAATCCTCCACTCTGTGCTTCAGAATTCATTTTGTCCAAAATATCTCAACTCTAAAATTGATCTTGGATGGATCTTGTACACTATCTAGAATGGGCTTCTACCAGTGCTCCTATTTGACGAGTCATTATATGAAAACTCTGCTTGGGGAATAATTTGATCCCATTGGTTGTTATGATTAGTGACCAAACTCCTCAACAGGTTTCCTAAACTTCGATTCACCACCTCAGTTTTTCCATTTGTCTAAGGATGATATGATGAACTGGAAGACAAAATTGTCACCAACTTCTTCCACAAATTCCTCCAAAAGTGTCCCACAAATTTAGTGTCTCTGTCTGAAACTATGCTCCTTGGCAATCCATGTAATCTCACAATTTCCTTGAAAAACAAATTTTGTATATGAGTAGCATCATTGGTTTTGTGAAACAGAATGAAATGTGTCATCTTCAAAAATCTTTCGACCACCACGAATATCAAATCACTTCCTCTCTAGGTTCTTGGTAATCCCCTAACAAATTCCATACTTATAACATCCCACGACATGTTTGGAATAGGTAATGGTTGATACAATCCAATTTTTTGTTGCTTTCCTTTAGCATACTGGCATATTCTGCATATGCCCACGAATTTCTTCACATCGGACCTCATTCCTGGCTAGTAATACGAAGAACTCAATTGCGCATATGTTTTATCATGGCCAAAGTGTCTAGCCAAACCACCACTATGTTTTTCCTTCAACAGTTTATCCCTCATTAATAACTTCAGGATACCCAATTGGTTTCCCTTGAACAATAGTCCACCTTGGATAAGATACTCCATCCACCAGTTTTTCTCCCTCAACAAAGGGTTCTCACATGCTTCATAAGCCTCTTTGAAATATGTATCTTTCGGATACATCTCCTTAAGGTGTTCAAATCCTAGGGTTTCCACTCGAAATTCCTGCAAGATGAAACATCTTCTTCTCAAAGCATCTGCAACTTTATTAGCGCTTCCACTAATATGCTTGATGACAAAAGTAAAATTCTACATGAATTCTACCCTTTGGCATGTATCTGTTTCAACTTCTCTTGTCTAGCTATAAACTGCAAATCATGGTTGTCAGTATATAAAAAAAACTCTTTCGAAATAAGATAATGACTCCATTTTTTCAAAGCTTGTATTACCACATAAAATTCCTTATCATACATGGAATACTTCCTTTTAACATCATTCAACTTCTTCCTTAAATAAGAAACACGCTTATTGTCTTGACTAAAAACTACGCTAATGGATACTCCACTGGCATCACATTTAACCTGAAAAGTCTTCCTAAAATATGGAAGAACTAGAATAGGTTGATCTATTATCTTTTCTTTCAACACTTTAAATCCCTTCTCAGCTTCTTCTGTCCAATTAAAATATTTATTCTCCTTCTTTATGGTGTCCGGTATAGGTGCACAAATGCTACTGAAATTATTGATGAATTTCCTATAAAAACTTGCCAATCCATGGAAAGTTCTTACCTTAAACACACTTCTTAGAGAAGTCCAAACTCTTATTTCCCTCAGCCTCTCTGGATCCATGTTCAATTCATTTGAAGAGATTACAAATCCAAAATATACAAGTTTTGTTTTCATGAAAGAACAGTTCTTCAAATTTACCAACAACTTCTTCTGCTGCAACCTCTTCAACACCATCTTAATATGTCTCAAATGATCCTCTTCAGTCTTATTGAAGATTAGAATGTCATCTAAATAAACAATCACAAGCTTATCAATAAATTATTTAAGTACTTCATTCATCAACCTCATAAGCGTACTTGGGGAATTTGTTAATCCAAATGGCATAACAAGCCACTCGTACAATCCTTCATTCATCTTAAATGTTGTCTTACACTCATATCCCTCTCTCATCCTTATTTGATGATAACCACTCTTCAAGTCTATCTTGGAAAAATAACTATCTCTACTCAAGAAATCTATTAAATCATCTATTCTGAGTAAAGGAAATCTATACCTAATGGTTATATTGTTGATGGCTCTTGAATATGTGCACATTCTCCAACCTCCATCCTTCTTTGGAATCAACATAGTTGGTACGACACACGGGAACAAACTTTCCTTGATCAAACCTTTATCCAACAACTCTTGGACTTGATTCTTGACCTCTTAATTCTCCCGAGGAGTCAATCTGTATGTTGCTTTATTTGGAAAACTTGCTCCTAAAATAAAGTCGATATGATGACTAATGCTCATGATGGGATGTAATGAGTGAGGTAATTCATCCACCACAATATCAACAAACTCATCCAATAACTCCTGAATTTTGACAGGAAAATGATTCATAGAGGTTATTCTAAGGATGACTCTTGGCTTACCTACAACAACAAACTGCATTCCCTATTCTTTCTTGACTTCTTTCAAGAGTTCCTTCCCACTCATGAGAAGTATACTAGGACTAGATTATTGTTTGACTCCTTTGTCTTCTACTGGAAACAACATATGCTTACACCCATTTTTCTCCACAGTATAAGTGTTCTTCCTTCCATCATGTATGACATTCCTGTCATATTGCCACGGTCTTCCTAATAGAACATGAAAAACATCCATGGTTATAACATCACATAAAACTTCAACTCTATAACCACCTATGTTAAACTCAACCTTACATTGTCGACTTACCATGAATTGATATCATTTCTGCAACTACGATACCTTGTACGAATTCATATGTGCAGTTTTCTCTAGCTTTATATTTTCCACCATCTTTCT
This sequence comes from Picea glauca, assembly GCA_000966675.3. Lineage (NCBI taxonomy): Eukaryota > Viridiplantae > Streptophyta > Pinopsida > Pinales > Pinaceae > Picea > Picea glauca. The sequence continues at coordinate 25,971 of JZKD02S1539427.1, read as the reverse complement.
AAATACCAAATTATCAATACTTCCACTGTCTATGATTACCTTTCATACCCTGTCTTTGGTCTTGCAAGCAATTCCGAACAAAATGTTCCTCTAGACTAGTTATCTTACCACTTTTTATGGCTTTACGAGAGATTTCCTCATCATGAGTGATCTTCCTTCTTCTACAACTTTTTCCTTCATATCTATCTCCACATTCTTCTTCTACGTGTAAGAAATGTGATTTTCTCCACCTCTTGTATTCTTTCTCTCGGGTCATTCCCAAGACATGTGCCTTGTATTTCCACAGATGTAACACTTCACTTCTCATCCTTTGCCTATTCCTCTTTCTATAGGAAAATAGTTTATTCCACCATAGTGTCCTCCTCTAGAACTTCCTCCTATTTGTTTTTCTGACCGTGATACCTTCTAGCTTCTGGTCTTGGCTTATGGAACTTTTCTCTCATGGTTCCTCTACCTCTGCTAGGAAATTTTCCTCTGTTTCGTTGACTTTGATTCCTTGCCAACTTTTCTTCTTCTTTCAGGGCTACCTGATAAGCATATTCCATAGTTATTATGGTCATCATGTTGATTTCATCTTGGATTTCATATCTCGGGCCATTAATGTACAATGCAACCTTTTATTCATCATTCTCTCTATGTCCTTCTCTTATTTTCAGCTTGTAGAACTCTTCGTTGTACTCTTTCACTGGAAAACCTTTATGTCTCATATTCTGTAGCTTTCTGAACAAATTCACTTGATAATATTTGGGCATGAACTTAGCTTTCAATTTAGCTACCATTCTATCCTAATTCTTGATTTTAGACTTACCTTTGCATCCTCTGTCAACTTGCAATTCGTCCCACCATAACGTTGTGTGTCCTTTCAATTTGTTCACAACATGCTTTACCTTCTTTTCATCATCAATCTCCTCATAATCGAAGTACTTATCTAAAGCACTTACCCAGTCAAGCAGTTCTTCTACATTTAAATTACCTTCATGCATTGGGACCTCTATTTTTGCTTTGGTTCCCAGCTTGACAACAACTCTCATCAGTCTCTCCTCTGATGCTTGTTCTCTTGCAAGTTCTTCTACTTCGACATCTTCATTCACAAACTCACTGACGTCACCAGCATCAGGTTCTCTTCTATGTGTTGTCTCCTTGGAGTCTAACCTTGCCCGAAGTTGTCTCATCTCCTCTTCCATGGATGCATTGACCATTGGTCTGTTTCTACGTCTTCTTGGCGACATGATTCCAAGTATTCCTTTCACACAGAGCTTAATATCCTTTCTCAATATGTAACAATCCTTCTTAAATAGATGTATAGGGATTATTAATTATAATTAATTTGATAATTAATTGTCCTAATATGGTTTTAATCAAATATTGATTAGCCTTAATAATATTAATTAAATATTTATTTATTAATTAATTGTTTATAACTTTTGATTAATTGATTACATATCACATTCAATGACATGGGTAATAAGTTAAAGGGGTTAATAATTTAATTCATTAAAGAATTACGTATATGGAGGGGATAAGAAACATTAAATAAAAGGATAAGAAATTAAATAAGAGGATAAGATAATGAATAAAGAGATAAGGAAATTAATGAGGGGGAGAAAGTCGGTGAACGGGGGATATGACGGGAGGAGTCTTATGGGAAGAGGAGAATATATTTTTGTGGGAGATTTCTCTATGGGGATTTTTGGTGTGGAGTTTGATTTTGGTGGACTTTGGTGAATCAGAAGCAGGGGGCACCGGTTTGCTGGGGGTTTTGGGCACGGGGGCCAGGATATCCTTAC
>JZKD02S1539416.1:0-10465 GCA_000966675.3 Picea glauca | reverse complement strand
TCACATATAGTGCACCAACTCTATTGATTACGAAATGGGATTGACATATTAAATGATTTCAATATAATTGCACCAACATTTTGGCGTTGTTGTCGGGAGTTGTAAACGATATTTGGTAGTATTTGAATTAGATTGATTTTATGGTTTTGGTTTGGTTTTAAGGATGAAATAAGGGTAGAGAGAAGACGATAATATGTGAGGGAAGATCCCACGCATCCACTTTAGTGGGGTTGCTCCAAAATCAGGTTGTCCTCTTACCTTCAATAGTTAAAGTTTGTGTTGTGTTAGTATTACATATTCTTTTTATGTGTAGACTTAGGGATAGTAAAGGTATATTTATTTCATCCGAAGTTACAAAAAATTTAAGAAAACCCCCCAAAGTTACAAAAAAATCAAGAAACCCCCCCACACTAATTTAGCTAATTCCTGTGCAGGAGAAATTCTCAGAGGAAAGAGTTCAAGGGAAGAAATTGAAACTACAACCAAAGGCCCTGAATATGAATCTACTATGAAGATTGAAAATATATCACAACAAGTAGTGAGGGAAGATTTAGCGACGCAATAAGAAAGAGGAGTTGGAAAATAGACAGAGGAAGTCGTAGAAGAGATTGAATTTGTCATTGAAGGAACACACAAAGTATTGGAACAATTGGATATTCCAACTAATACAGTGGTTGAACCATCACTTAGTCGAGAAACATCACTTGCATCCTATAACGTGTTATTCAGAGATATGGTAGATGAGGAAAAGAATGAAAATAATGAAACCGAGACATTTGGATTCCCAATATTACACATTACCAGAGATGTTACTATGAAGAATATACCACTGTCATCTTTACCTCACTTCCATGGTATGTCAACATAAGATCCTGATTCATTTTTGTTTGAACTTGATATACTATGTAGAAGTTATAATTATACCGATAGTGCACAAAAATTAAAACTCTTTCGAGCCACACTTAATGACTCAGCATTAAGGTGGTTTATGAGTCTAGGAGAGCATACTATATTATCTTAGGATGGTATGAAAGAAACTTTCCTCCAGAAATATCAGGATTATTGCAGACCTAGAGATACTAGGAATGATATATTTAAAATGTAGTAGTGTGAGGAGGAGATTCTGGAAGATTTCCTAGAAAGGTTCCTATACAATTATCAAAAGACAAAAAAATTCACCTTAGAAACAACCACAGTTAGGACCATATTCCTAAAGGGTATAAGGTATGATTGTATCAAGGTATTGAACCTCATGATTTATGGGGATGTATATCAGAATCCATTTGAAGACATTGTAGAGTATTGTAAAAGGTATTGTCGTAGCCAAGACAAAACAGGGAAAAGTGTAAGGGATCATATAAGAAGAACTACTAAAACTACTCCAGGAGGTGTTACAAGAAAAGAATTAGGGAATCTACTGGAAAAATTCAAAAAAGACATCCTAAACACAATCAACACCCAATTATACACCATGAATATCAAAAGGAAACAAGAAGAATAAAATTCTACTTCAGCAATTTTCTGTCCTCGGTGTAGGAAAAAGCATCCTGAAAAAGAATGTCCTATTAATGTCATTGATGTTTGTGGGATGTGTACAAACTACCACCATACCAATGAGTGTCCTTCCTTACCTAGACTAAAATCCATTTTTAAGGTAGGAGGGGAACCTCAGGAAATGTCATATCCCCCTAAGAGAGCATGTAGACAACAAAATCCTAATATTATTTTCAACCCTACCACACAATACTCACAACAAAAATGGATTCCTCCAATGCCTTACTCTCAATGGACACATAAACAACCACAATTAAAACCTTGGAAACAAGGATGGAGGGGGCCAACATATGGTAATGTTCCTTTTCAACCACCAACGTTTCTTACTTACCCCCAATATCCTTCCAATATCTCTCAATTGTTACCTAGATTTAATCCACATGTTCTACCTTCACCTTCCCAGCTACAAAAATAACTCACATTGCCTTAGAACCCAAATCAACAACAACAAATGAAAATTTCACCTAATACAAACCCCCCTTGGCCTACCCCTATTCCTACACAACCCATCCCTAATATGAACAATAGACCTACACAACATCTACAAAATCTTGAAGTATGGACTTTCCCAACTTATGTGATAACTCCTACTTCACTGAATGAAATTCAATTAAGATCTGGGAAGGTCTTGAATCAACCAAATTCTACAGTGTTTATTCAAGAAGAAGAAAAAATCGATAACCAACAAAATGAAAAATAAGAAACCCTTGTACAAGAGGAAATTCATCCTCACACTCCTCAACCATCAGAAATACCTCAGGAAACTAATCCTCCACCTTATCCAGAAAGGCTACTTGTGAAGAAACATGAGGTACCTCTAGGATATGATTTAGAATATGAACTAAGGAATGTATGTACAAATATTCCTCTACTTCAAGCCATCAAATATATTCCTATCTATGCCAACATTATAAGGGATATTTTCATTAAAAATCCTGGAAGGAAGAGGAAGGAACCTCCTTTTATATAAGTGGTTGGACAACTGTCATAATTTATATCAGAAATTCCATCTAAATATAATGATCCAGGAAATCCAGTGGTGACTATAGAAATTAATGGTATTTCTTTGTCAAATACACTTATTGATATAGGAGAAAACATAAATGTTATGACTATTGAAACCATGTGAACGCTACAACTAAGTCAATTAAGGCCAACATAGACCTTGTTGGAATTGGAATACAAATAAGTCATTAGCCAAACAGGAAGTGTAGATGATGTAACAGTCACCTTAGCCTCCTAGGAGTATCATGTGGACTTATTGGTAATTCATTCAAAATCCTCCAAACTTGGACATCCAATTGTTCTTGGTTGACCTTGGTTGGCCACTACTGATGCGTTTATTAGGTGTTGGTTTGGGTAGATGAAAATTTCTAATGGGGACCACAGTCAGGAACGTATCTCTTTCCTCCTTCCCAACCAACCACTGAAGTTCCTTTATGTTTGGAGAATCCCTATGGGGAGGAGATCTGTGCTAAACTCTTGTTAACACTTGAGCAAGCAAAGGGAGTTCAACAAAAAACTGAAGAACATATTTTAAGCCTATTTTTAGCCAATACAAAATGCATTGAGTATCCTCAATCTTTTCTAGAATTTACACATATTTTCAGCACTAAATTTCAATAGGTATGGCATCCCTTCACTTCTACATTGTTCACTATATCAACAATAAATGAAGAAGAAGAGTCAAATGTTCAGACTATTGAAATAAGTCCTAGAAAATCTCTATATATCAATTCCAGCTTGGAATCAAATAAACAACAAAAATTGATCCAAATGATTCACAAACAGTTTGGTGCTTTTACATGGGATTACTATGACATGAAAGGAATTCACCCAGATACTTATATACACCATAGTTATACGAGTGATCAAATTATACTTGTTAGACAGCCCCAAAGAAGAATGAATCCATCCTTAAAATATATAGTGAAAGAAGAACTCCAAAAACTCCTACATGTCAATTTTATTTACCCTATTTTAGATAGCAAGTGGGTATCCCCATTATTTATTGTCCCTAAGAAGAATGGAAAATGGAGGATTTGTGTGGACTTTAGAGATATGAACAAGGCTACCTATAGAGATTATTTTAATTTTCATTTCATAGACCAAGTCTTGGACACCTTGTTGTAGGTGAATCCCCTTGCAGACAAATGGATTCCCTCTTGGTCTCTAGAATCCTAAGGCCAAGACAAAAAAGTTCTTAGCATGGACACTGACTTCCTTTTATATGTAATCAAACTAATAAATGAAAGAGAAGGAGAAAGATATGTACCTTATTAGCGACATTTGTCTTTGCAAAGTCCAGGCTGAGCTTTGATATTGAGCTCCCTAATAGGTCCTGCAAAACAAACAAAGATACAATGGACTTCCTACTCTACTGAGATTAGCTCAAATATAGATCAATCAACTGCAGACAAACTCATATGGAACAAGCACAAGTTTGAAAGAAATAGGACAAGCATTGATTATATTAATGAGAACAAGTAAAAGTGCTTACAATCCTTTGAATGAAGGTGCAACAGCTTCTTCTAGTTCTCCTTGTCCAACCCCTTTGCCCAAGTAATATCCACTGATTTCTTCGATGGCATCTCAATCATGAGATCACAAGTTTTATGTAATTCCCAATCTCCATTGTCAATAATTTCTTATGAGATCATAAGTTAGGTATAATTCTCAATCTTCCTTGTACCTTTCAGCATGAGAAGGCCTCCTTATATAACCTTGGAGAGGTCCAACCACTTGAGAGATATTTGGGATAAGTTGAGGATTCCTCTCCTTCAATTGAGGATCTTCCCTAAGATCATGCCTTGACCATCTATTCGAATCCAACCACCTTCAAGAATTGAGGGATTTTTCCCTTATTTGCCTCAACAAACCCATAATTTGCTAAAAAAAGGGTAACACTCCACCAAAAGGGTGCACAGGGCACTCAAGCACTCCCCAAAAGAGGCTCAGGGAGTGCCAACACTCCCTGACAGTGGGTAGGGGAGGGCTTCTCTCCAAAATTCAGTTTTTGAGTGTTTTTTCCATGGAAAAAGGTTTGTACTCCCCGTAAAGTTACTTCTCTTCTTCAAAACTAGTCTTTGGGGTGTCTTAAGTGTCTTTGTGATGTCGTTAGAGGCATGACATAGGCAATATGGTAGTATACTGTTTGTGACACTTGCAATACTTATAGTCAATATGTGACACTTGCGGACAAGATGTGACACTTACAACACTTGTAATGATGACACTTGCGACACTATCAAAGTGAGTAATTTTGAGGTGTAACATATTTCCCCCCAAAGTACGAAGTTAGAAGATGATGATGACTGAAGTACTTTGTAGAATTTTTCGAGCAAGGGTATGGAAAGAGAGAAACTAGAAAAATCTGCACACAACCATCAAACAAATATTATGACATGTTTCAAACCCAAGGTAGGCATACCTATGCTTGAGTGATAAAGACTTTTTAGGTGTGGCCACCATAAAATACAATGCAAATCCATAATTATATTGAGAAACTGGTCAAGCCACTGCAGATACAATGTGGATCTATACTCCTATGACCTTAACTGATCATAGACATGAAGAATACACAGTGGATCTACGAAATGACAACACATAGCCACAACCAATACAAAGTGGATCTATGTAACAATATATGTGTCATAGTTCAAGATAACTCCTTCACAACTTGGGAAAAGTACATATAAGAGTGATGACTCAACCCAAGGTCTTCTTACCGATCCTGATGTAGTACGAATATAACCATGTGAATAGATGTCTTGATGTTGAACATGGCAGAAACCACTTGATTACCGGTCAATGATGTAAATTGTTAACAAGCGTGAGGGAAATCACCATTGATGACAATGATTCCCATGGTACTCTAGTACATTTTGACGAATGTGAATAGATGAGTTGAATTCGAAAATCTGTGGAATAATCCGATCAGAGGTAAATGATGTAAACCCATTGTTGGACATGAGGAGGCCTGCCATTGAGGCATGCAGGTCCCAAGGTACTAACTGGTTTCTAAGTCTGAGTCCCTGGATAATGTGTTGAATTCGATAGGAATAGACTCATCGAAGGAGGGCCTTGATGTATCTCCCATCAACGAAATGAAACAAACACAGAGATGTAATTGGTAGATCGAATGAACATGGACTAACAAGGGTATTGAAATAAGATATTTGTGATGCCTGACTCTCAAGGTAGATACTTCCCTTGAACACTGAGGCATGACAGCAGAAACATGACATGGACCAAATGTTGATGATGTAGTGGATGATGTGACTTTCGTCGGGTGACCCAAAGGAGTAAAAGAAACTCATAGGATTGTCTTAGTGCAGAGGTTCAGCAGATTAAAATGCGTGCAAAGACAAAGTGTCATGTTCAAGGGTGACTGTAAGGGCTACTCATAGTGTTCTCAAAAACCTACTTGGCTTGCTTCCTTAAATTTTTCCCCCATCTAGATAGACGAGTACCTCTTTTTAAGTTAATGAGCTCGAGGAGGGTAACACATGATCGATATGACTCACCTTTAGGAAGTCCCTCTTCTTTTGTTTAGCGAACTAGAAGAAGTAAGGGTTCGGTCTCATATGAGCCCTTCAATGTGTGATCATTTAGCGGGTCCAGAGAAGGTAAACTCGGTGGTTTTTCATATTTAGAGAGTCTGAAAACAACTTAAATATGACTCCAATGTTGTCCTTTTTCATAATGTTAGTCTTGCAAGGCTGAAAAATAGATAAATTATCACTCGAAAGACGCCCTTTCAAACCTTTTAACGAGTGGGAAAGGAAGCAAGATCACTTGGCAATATTTTCATGTTTAGAGAGTCTGAAAAGATATCAAAGATGACTCCAGGGGGTTCCTTTTTCGTATATCCATGCAAGTAAAAAAAAGAGATAAAATTTTACCCAGATGCATTCTCATGTATTTATGTGCATGAGAAAGAACAAAGACTAAGTTCAGTACGGCCCCATCTGGAAAGCTAGTGACTTAACTCTAGAATGATCATCAAAGGTTGGAGACATGCCCTCCAAGATTCAATTCATTCACTGACTTTGAGGTTGTCACCAATTTTTGTACTAGATGGAGAAAAAGGATACAGGTGGATGAAATGAAGGTTCAAATACGAGAGATAACGAAAGACTCGACTCGACATCTACGAGATCTGGTGAAAGACTCGACCTGATAGGAGAGGTGACTGTTTCATTTATTAACGATCTTGATAGAGGAAAAGAACTATGCTCAGGGCTCTGGGTTAAATCCCCAGAATGTTGTTTCATTTTTTAACGATCTTGCTACAGAGAGGAAAACTATGCTCAAGGCTTTTGTTTCATTTTTTAACTAGCTTCCTACATAGAGGAAGACTATGATCAAGGCCTCTGTTCCATTTTTTAATGAGCTTGCCATAGAGAGAAAAACTATGCTCGTGGACTCTTCTTGATCATGTCTTCCAAGAAAATAACGCTCTAGAAGAACACCATGTCAAGGGACAAAACTCAGTCATGGCTTCCAAGAGATCTTCACTAGATGGAATAAAATCACTCTGGAAGGAACACATGTCAAGGCCGCGATAAGGTTAAGGAGATCAAGCTCCAATATCCCTACCGAAGAGATCACCATGTCAATGACCAGATCCAAATAATCAAGAGTCAAAGTCATGGGAGACAACACCACATAATTGACATGTGGCGGGGGCGATACTGTCATCATATAAGAACCATTTAGGGAGGTAATCCAGTCAAGAACGATGAAGGAAAGTTGATTAATAGTCATAATTCTTCCATTGTGAGGGAATTATATCACACGAAAAAGAGTGGACACAACAACTCTCATGGAATAGACATAATCCTACCCAAGGAGTAAAGTGAAATCCTAGGGGTCTCTGACTACCATGAAATTAGTAAAGATAGTTTTCCCTCCTAAAGTTACGGGAAACTGAGAAAGGGTCCCTAAAGGTTGACTAGTTATTCTGTTAAAAGCTAACAAATTCTGTGTAACCGGTGCAAGTTGAGGACAACCCAAAGCGTGCCAAGCAACAAAGGACAAAATACTAACGAACGCACCTTCATCTATCAGCGTTTGAGGAATGTCCTGACCACAAACCTATACTGTAATCTGGAAAGGAATGTGAGAGGGAAGACGAGGTCCAGTTAGTGCACCCCAATAAAAAATGATGGCCTCATTTCTTGGAGGGGGTTTCATGGGAGAATGAGGTATGCCCCCCAACATGGTAGATTCTGTATCAACAAGAAAAATGTGGGTAGTATCAGGTTTACTCTTTAGAGGGAGAGTAGGATCGACCGATGATGGGATCAGATCAACCACACAGACACTCCTCGGAGGAAGAGAGGAATTGACCGATGATGGGATCGGATCAACCATGCGGGAACTCTTCAGAGGAAGGGTGGGACTGTATCAACCACTTTGGCACTCGTCAAAGGAGGAGTGAGATTGACCGATGACAAAACTGAATCGACCACTTGGGTTTCATCCTCCAAGGGGAGAATGGGGTCGACAGGTGGAAACAGATCGACCTCTTTGGTGTCACTCTCTAACGGGAGAGTGGGGTTGACCGAGAATGAAAACATATCGACTACTTGGGTTACACTCTTTTGATGAAGAGTAGGGTTGATTGATGACGAAACTGGATCAACTACTTGGGTTTGTGGTTCAATCGAGGAGGAAACTAGATTGACCACCTGATCAGCTGGACTGACCGAGGATGGAACCAGATTGACTATTCCATCAACTAACGATGGGTTGGGGGAAATATTTTGATAACCTTTTGGAAGTTGAAGTTTTTCCAAAAGAGAAGAAGCCTCATCCATACGAGGACAAATGTGAGAATAATGATACCTTTGCATAACATACAAGGGAATTTGACAGTTGTCTTCTTCTGACCAACCTTAACATCACTAGTTGATGGGGTATCACCGACATGACCAGTAGAGGCCGATGATGCAGAGGACCACATTTCTAATACCTTGGGAATACTAGGGAAATCCCTCATAAAGTGGTCATCCTTACAAAGACTGTAAGGGAATTTGGGTTTCTGATTCTTCATTTTAATCTTGTTAACCTCATCAACACTCCCATTACTATTAACAGTAATTGGTTGCTTGGATCCAACATATGATGTTGTTGGGGCCTTGGTCCTTTTTGAGATCTTCTTCTTCTTCAATTTCCATTTCTTCTTCTTCTTCTGATCAACCTGGCTACTTGGTTTAGAGATTTCACTAAGTGAAGAAGGAGAAATGGAAGGAGACTTAATGGGAGAAGAAGGCGAAAAGTCAACGTGAGGTTGATGTGTGGGTGGTGCACTGACATCTAAATTATTAGGTGCAATTGAAACAATGGGAGGATTCGAGATCACTGGAGTGGGGAACAACCAAACCGGTAATTTAATGGTGAGTCCCGGAAGACTTAGTGTGGCAATGTATGGAGGACCAAAGTTTCCAAAAGAAGGAAAGGTATAAGGATCCCCAGGAGAAGGGGTTCCTCCATTGGTACTCTCAGGATTTGATGCCATTAACACTGACTTGACCTAAGGTCCACTAAGTAACACAAACAACACACTCTATGAATTTGAGAAACAAACAATCAAACAAAACCTTCCCACAATGAAACCACTAGTTGGTGATGAAATCCAACATCGCGAGATCAAAATAGGAAGAGGCAACGATAGAGTAGGTGGATCAGTTACGGTGGAGGCCTGCTTAATGGACGTATTCCTTGGTGCAAGCTTCCATGCAGTAATTGTGGATTTACCCTCCAAGGAGCCCGAGTGAGTTTGACCAACATCTGTTCCAGGTACAGTGAGACTTCCTTCACCGTCACCTTGTGTGAGACCCTAAATATTATGGCTACTAAGGTCACCAATTCATAGTCATCCCCTGAGAGGGTACAGTCGACAGTCTAATCCGAATGTATGGGCAGGATAACAAGTCCGAAATCAACTCGAGAGGCTCCCAGACATAATCGTGGGTATACCCTCAAGTGACCCCCAATATACGATCTGACCACTACAAACAGTTGAACCACGGAGGGATAATCTCCGTAATTATCCCGAATGCGACCTCGTGTGTAACTCCTATGTGAGAGGGGGATCCTAGAAAACCTATATGACAATTGGATTTTCTCTCCCTATCGCAAGATGCTAAGTTTGTTTGATATCTTTGGAAAGTTATCCTTTCAACCTTATTCCAAAGCCCTACACCTTAAACTAATGCAGGTTTGTTAACAAAGATGTAAAAATTCCGATAGATTTTAGTTAAGCATTGATTTTAGTGGTTGTTTTTTACTTAGAGTTGTATGAGAGTGAATACTAATGATAGTATGACTTAGTTCCCAAAACATGCATAAGAAATGATAAGCAATATTTTCTTTCAATGAATGTGTAGTTAAGGGAAGGAGAAGGATTTTCCTTTCATTATCAAACACCAAGATGAAATGACCTCATGCAATAGTCCTCAATAAGGAATCCAATGCAATGCTAAAATGTTTGTATGTGACTGATAACCAGTAGATGTAAATCTTCCTATGCTAATCGGACTTCAAGAGTTGTGAGATTTAAGCAATCTAGAAGCAATCTTCACATAAACAAAAAGAAACCCTTGTTGTGATCAAACCAGAAATAGAAAGCCAAAAACTCAAAATGAAGGAGAAATAAATTGGACAAGATGACTCAAAGATCAGGAAGAAAAGTACAAAAAACCTTTGAAAACCCTTACAAAGTTTTCACTCATTCAGATAAATGAGAAGAAAATGACAAATTGACTCCAAATTGTGAAGGACAAATTACAAAGTAAGGACAAATGTCAAAAAATCCAAACAAAAGAGGATGAATTCTCAGAAATAAGGGTGTTTGAAAGCCAATATCAAGATGGACTAAGAGTATGGGACCCTGAGCAAAAGC
>JZKD02S1539405.1:0-10465 GCA_000966675.3 Picea glauca | reverse complement strand
ATATGCAAATTAGGGCTTTTTATTGAAGAAGATTTTCAGCCCCAAAACCATCTAGAAAAGTGCACCCTTCCTCAAGGATCACTTTGGCATCCTCAACGCAACTTTTCAGTGGCTAGATCTCTCAGAAAGTGAAACCCTAGTTTTCACAAAGTACCAAAAGTACCAGAAAACTAGAAGCACTAGTCCAGAAATCCGCAGATCAAGTTTGGAGGGGTAAAAGTTGGATTTTCTGAAATCTAAACACACCAGATTACTCGCCTCAGCCAAGCGCACCTCTTGGTAAGTTCAATTTTGAACATTTTCATTTTTTGGTCATTTTCCTAGCTCCAGGTAAAAGATGTTTGCAAGCACTAAGCTTGTTGACAAGCTACAAGGTGTGGAAAACTTCCGTGCCTGGAAGTATAGGATTGGACTCATTCTTGAAGATAATGACCTAGCAAGATTCATCAAAGAAGAAGTACCAGAACCCGACGATGCTACAGAAAAAGAAAAGCACCAAAAAGACATAATTAGGGCTAAAAGAATCATTGCAGATTCTATCAAAGATCACTTGATTCCTCAAGTGTCTTCAAAGAAGACTCCAAAAGAAATGTTTGATGCCCTAACCAGATTATATGAAGGAACAAACATAAACCGGAAGATGAATCTAAGAACTCAACTCAAGAATCCAAGGATGTAGAAAGGAGAAGCGATCTAGGAATATTTCTCCAGAATATCTCAATTCAAAGAACAACTAGAAGCTATTGGAGATACTATAGACGAAGACGAACTCATAATGACGACCCTTAATGGTCTCACAAGACCTTGGGATGCATTCATCCAAACTATTTGTGCTAGAAAGGAGAAACTAAAATTTGACTGTCTTTGGGAAGAATGTATTCAAGAAGAATCGAGAGTAGCTAACCGAGAAGCTTTACTATCAAAAGATGAAGATCAAGCCCTAACTACTCATACTAAATGAGGAAGAAAGAAGTCTTACTTCTAGAAAGAAACTCATAAAGAGTCTCACCCCCAAAACAAATTCATACATAAAGAATCTCAACCAAAGAGATTCCAGAAGAAAGGACAAAGAAAAGAAAGAGACTTCTCATCTTACCAATGCTACCATTGTGACAAGACGGGACATATTGCGAGACATTGTCCAGCTAGACGAGAAGAATACAAGAGGAAAAACAAGAGGCATCATGCCCATGCAGTTGAAGATGAAGAGCCACCCACGAAGATGATAAAAGAACGAATTGAAGACTATGTCTTAATCTCGGCCCTCTCAAGATCAATATCACTAGGACACTTGGCTCATTGATAGTGGTGCTTCCAAGCACATGACAGGTCAAAGAGACATTCTCTCTTGCCTTTCAGAAAAGAAGTTTTTTCAGAAAGTTACACTTGGAGATGATTATCAATACCCTATCAAGGGAGTGGGAGAATCAAACTACAAGCTTAATTCAGGGACTCCAATGAAGATGAAGGACATACTCTATGTATCTGGTTTGACAAGAAACCTACTCTCCATATCAACTTTAGAAAATAAAGGCTTCAGAATTGCCTTTATAGATGGAGAAGTTCTTATGTGGGCTAAAGGAAAAACCATGAAAGAAGCAATCGTTATTGGAAAAGAAGAAGGTGGCTTGTATAAGCTAAAGGNAGCACCAAAAGGACACGATCAGGGCTAAAAGAATCATTGCAGATTCTATCAAAGATCACTTGATTCCTCAAGTGTCTTCAAAGAAGACTCCAAAAGAAATGTTTGATGCCCTAACTAGATTATATGAAGGAAAGAACATAAAGCGGAAGATGAATCTAAGAACTCAACTCAAGAATACAAGAATGCAGAAAGGAGAAGCAATCAGGAATATTTCTCCAGAATATCTCAATTCAAAGAACATCTAGAAGCTATTGGAGATAATATAGACGAAGACGAACTCATAATGACGACCCTTAATGGTCTCACAAGACCTTGGGATACATTCATCCAAACTATTTGTGCTAGAAAGGAGAAACTAAAAATTGACAGTCTTTGGGAAGAATGTATTCAAGAAGAATCAAGAGTAGCTAACCGAGAAGCTTTACTATCAAGAGATGAAGATCAAGCCTTAACTACTCACACTAAAGGAGGAAGAAATAAGTCTTACTTCCAGAAAGAAACTCATAAAGAGTCTCACCCCCAAAAACAAATTCATACATAAAGAATCTCAACCTAAGAGATTCCAGAAGAAAGGACAAAGAAAAGAAAGAGACTTTTCATCTTACTAATGCTACCATCTTGACAAGATGGGACATATTGCGAGACATTGTCCAGCTAGACGAGAAGAATACAAGAGGAAAAATAAGAGGCACCATGCCCATGCAGTTGAAGATGAAGAGCAACCCGCAAAGATGATAAGAGAACGAATTGAAGACTATGTCTTAATCTCGACCCTCTCAGGATTAGTATCACCTGGAGAGGACACTTGGCTCATTGATAGTGGTGCTTCCAAGCACATGATAGGTCAAAGAGATATTCTCTCTTGCCTTTCAGAAAATAAGTTTTCTCAAAAAGTTACACTTGGAGATGATTATCAATACCCTATCAAGGGAGTGGGAGAATCAAACTACAAGCTTAATTCAGGCACTCCAATGAAGATGAAGGACGTACTCTATGTACCAGGTTTGACAAAGAACCTACTCTCCATTTCGACTTTAGAAAAGAAAGGCTTCAGAATTGCCTTTATAGATGGAGAAGTTCTTATGTGGGCTAAAGGAAAAACCATGAAAGAAGCAATCATCATTGGAAAAGAAGAAGGTGGCTTGTATAAGCTAAAGGGTCACTCAGAAGTAGGCATGACCCATGCCATTGAGNTCAAGGTTAACCATGAAGGTATGTGAAATGGGTGTGCACAAGGAAAAAACATCAAGAACCCTTTTCCAAAGAGAGACAGTAAAGCAGAAGGATTCCTAGAGCTCATTCACTCAGACGTGTGTGGCCCAATGTCATCATCCTACATCAGTGGGTATGTACACTATGTATCTTTTATTGATGACCATTCTCGTAAAACTTGGGTTTACTTTTTGAAATCAAAAGATGAAGTGTTCAGTAAATTCAAGGAATTCAAAGCCTTGATAGAGAATCTTTCTGAAAGAAAGATCAAGATACTCAGGTTAGATAATGGAGGAGAATACACCTCAAAAGAGTTTGCACACTTTTGCAAAGATGTTGAGATGAAGAGGGAGCTCACCACTCCCTACAATCCTCAACAAAATGGTGTAGCAGAAAGAAAGAACATAACTATAATGGAAGCAGTGAAGACCATAATCCATGATCAAGATCTTCCAATGTGCCTATGGGCAGAAGCAGCAAAAACAACAGTATATGTGAAAAACAGATTGTCCCATAGTGCACTTGGGTTCAAGACCCCTAAAGAGATGTTCTTCGGAAAGAAGCCAGAAGTAAGCCATCTCAAAATATTTGGCTGTCCAGTATTTGTACATATTCCAAAAGAGAAGAGAACCAAACTAGACCCTTTAGGAAAGAAGATAATATTTGTTGGATACTGTGAGGTCTCCAAGGCCTTCAGAGTTTATATACCAGGTTACCATCATATTGAAATCAACAGGGATGTAACCTTTGATAAAGATGCAACACTCAAGAAATCAAGAAGATGCCGGCTTGAAGAAGTATATGAAGAAGAACCTGTAGCTTCCAGAGTTGCAGAACTAGTGAGGGAAGTCATAGCTTCCCCTGATGAGGAGATTCTATAAGATCATGACAAAGTATAATCTCAGGAGCCTCCCCAGATGACGATCTCCCACAAGAGAAAGCCATCCTAGGCAAGCGAACTTATTTAAGATGGAGAGAAGTATGGTGTCCCCGAAGGAACCACAAGACAAGTGAAGAAGCCTAAGCCATTCTCTAGTTATATGTCTTTGATGTGTGATCTCTTAGAAGAGGAGCCTACCTGCTTTGAAGAAGCCATTCAGAAGAAAGAATGGGCATATGTCATGACAAAAGAATACCAATCCATCTTAAAGAATGATGTATGGGAAATAGTTCCCAAAATGAAGAGCAAGGATGTGGTATCTTCCAAATGGCTTTTCAAAATAAAACATGATGTTGATGGAAGCATTGAGAAATATAAAGAAAGGTTTGTTGCTCGTGGATTTTCTCAAAAGGAAGGCATTGACTATGAAGAGACATTTTCTCTTGTAGCCAGATACACTTCGATCAGAACCATCATAGCCCTTGTAGCTAAGATGAAGTGGAAGTTACACCAGATGGACGTGAAAACAACCTTCTTGAATGGTGTCATTGAAAAAGAAGTGTATATAGAACAACCTCAAGGATTTGAAGTTGAAGACAGGAAGACTCATGTGTGCAAGTTGAAGAAGGCTTTGTATGGATTGAAGCAAGCTCCTAGAGCTTCGTATGGAAGGATTGACAGTTTTCTAACAAGCTTGGGCTTTACCAAGAGTAAAATTGACTCTAACCTTTACTTCAAGGTTATGAATGATGAGCCTGTTATATTGTTGTTGTATGTAGATGACTTATTCTTAACTGGAGAAGAAAAGCTCATCATTGAATGTAAGAAGAAGCTCGCTGCAGAATTTGAGATGAAAGACCTTGGCCTAATGCACTATTTCTTAGGTCTTGAGGTATGGCAAAGCCCAGAGAGGATCTTCCTTAACCAAGGGAAGTATGCAGTTGAAATCCTGAAGAGATTTGAGATGTTGGAATGCAAGTCCATGAA
Source organism: Picea glauca (assembly GCA_000966675.3). Lineage (NCBI taxonomy): Eukaryota > Viridiplantae > Streptophyta > Pinopsida > Pinales > Pinaceae > Picea > Picea glauca. The sequence continues at coordinate 5,741 of JZKD02S1539405.1, read as the reverse complement.
TACACCCATGGAAACAAAATTGAAGCTCTTGGTTGATACTTTGTCATAATTGGTTGATGTTATGATGTACAAACAAATCATTGGATCGTTGATGTATCTGACGAACACTGGGCCATATATATGTTTTGTTGTGAACATCTTGAGTCAGTTTTTGGTAGAGCCCAGACGTGTTCACCTAGTTGCTGCAAAACATGTGATGAGGGTACCTTAAGGGTACATTAGATTGTGGTCTCAGTTATGATGGAGATCATGACTTCAGAATCAATGGTTATACTGATTCAGATTGGGTAGGAAGTGTCTCTGATAGGAAGAGCACTTCAGGATTTTGTTTCAGCCTAGGGTGAGCCATGATCTCATGGCAGAGTAGGAAGCAATCAAGGATTGGTCTCAGCACGACAGAAGCAGAATAAATTTCCGCATGTTCTGCCAATTGTGAATCCATATGGCTTCAGAAGTTGTTGACAGGTCTATTCGATCTAGAGATGGAAGCAACCATGATCCTATGTGATAACCAAAGCTGCATAAAGATGATAGAGAACCCTGTGTTCCATGACAAGTCAAAACACATAGAGATATGATATCATTACATCTGTGATATGGTGCAGCCATAAAGCTCCAATATGTTAGCACAGATGAACAGGTTGTTGATGTTTTGACCAAGCCTCTATCTCGTGTAAAGTTTTATCACTTTCGAGATAAGCTTGGTGTAGTCCGAAAAGACCTCTCTCGAAAGGGGGAGTAGTGTTGTGTTGGCAGCCTTGTGCTGTGATGCCAGCTTCATGCTGATGATGTGCCAACCTCGTGTTGTGATGATGTGTCAGCCTCGTGCTATGATGATGTGTTGCCAGCCTCGTGTTGTGGTGCCATCTTCGTGATGATGATGTTGTGTTGCCAGTCTCGTACTATGTTTCAAGCTTTGTGTTGATGATATTGTGTAGCCAGCTTCATGTTGTGATGCCAACCTCATGCTTGTTGAGGAAAAGATATGAAATGATCTTACTCAAGCATTTTCAGACTTTGCTTGGCTAGAGAAAAGTAGACGGGAATATCACCCTATGTTTATAGCCAACAAAAATAGCATCATAACTCAAGTATTAATTATGAGTGCTTAGGCTAGTCTTTTATCAACAAAAAACTTGCTGGAAATTCAATTTTTATGTAACTTTATCAACATATCAATTGCTGAAATAAATGTAAAGATAGAAGTAAAGTCACCAAGATTATAATCAAGACAAATGAGACATAGAACAATCATTTATTCCATTCAAATTCACCAAAGAGTCATTTTCTTTACAAAATCTCATGCAGAAATTCTGGACCAAAGTCAAATTTAGACATCCCTGATGGAACATACAAAAGGACCTCTGACAAAAAACCAAAACTGAACTCTAGAAGCTGGATCAACTTGCCACAGATTGTTGCCCACTCAACTCTGCACAATAGCCTTTGTCAGTCATGAAAATTAATTCACAAACAAACAAGTCTACACAGACTATCAAAGATAAATCAACACCTTTGAAAAACAAGTGTCTGAATGATGTCATCTAGCCCTGAATATTGTTGTCTACAATAAAACCTTGCTATCATAAAAAATAATTAGGCTTGTGATGAATAATGAATGAATGGAAACTTAACTATCTCAACATATACTCAAAGAACAAACCTTAGTATGCTTCTGCTTCTATCCTCCTCTTGTTCCTCCCTTTCATTTTGCTTTTAAACAAATTAGAATTGGTTGAAGTAGTTGAACCAACTCATTAATTAAGTTAATTAAAAGACTCAACTAACTTTAGTTAGGGGGAAGAGTAATAATTGTAGTAAGGGTTATAAATAAATAATAACTAGTAGGTGGGACCCCTTGTGACTCCCTTTAGTTTATAACAATCATAACATAACCATTAGTTAAGTAAAACACACCTCTTTGTGTCTTCCATCAACATATTCACTTTTGGCAAATTTAGCTCATAAAATTTGAAATTATTTTAAAAAGTATTACTCATATATCCAAAATAAAACATGTTGTCTAAAATTTCTTGAAGTCAATTGTCATCAACAATGGATAAAAATAAAAACTCGAAAGCCATATTTCCCAGTCTGCGATGCAACCCTTCTTTGATTCCTGCTGTCACCTTTTGATTTTCCTGAATTTGTCTTTTGTTGTGCAGAGCCTTTAGGCCTAATCTCGTTGATCGCGTGGGAACAATCGTCCCTCAAATGCATCCGGGAAGACATGGATTTGTTAGAGCCATTGGAGGGTGATGAAGGGACATGAGTGGATTTTCCCTTGTCAAGGGCATGGTGGGCCTCACTTTTCCATCTCTTGCTAGTATGGGAGGATTGCACTGGCGAGTGGTCAGGGGCATCTTGGACAATGGGGTTAATAGGTGGAGGAGCAGGCAAGGACAAGTTGGGCCAGCCACGATGTTGGGACATTGTCACGTGGACAATCTCCTACCATCCATCATTTTCAGGAACCTCGAGTTGCAATGAGACATGAGGAGGTACGGGGATATTGGGGGCTTGTGGGACTTGGAAAGGAGGCATTTCAGGCCTAGGTTGGACTATTCCCTTCCCAATCCAATTGAAGAATCCAGCCCAAAACAATTGGCCAAGCTCTTGTGAGTCAACATCAAAATGTGTGGAGAACCTTGGCCTTCTTGGGCCTCTGTTCCAATTACCTCTACCTCTGTTTCCTCGACCATGGCTACCTCGACTGAAAAAACTCATTCCTGCATGCATGATTGATTAACAAATAGTCTTTTAAATAACCATACATGACAAGTCTTAAAATAATGAAATAGATTTGGCTCAACAATGTATCAGACTCATGTAATCCAATCCATACAAATTGTTTTATTGTTTATCAATGAGCAAGGGGTGAAAAAGAGTTATGGGATATGCGAGGGGTTTGTATTGAGCGAAACATGATATAATGAGGGGGGAAAAGAACATGGTTATTGCTCAATGACAACAATCAATCAACTGTAAAGCAAACCAATAAAACATCATTGTAATCCAAACAAGACATTGTCACTTTCAACTGCTTTAACACCAAAATTTTCTTGAGTGTAATCAATCTCAGAAGAGGGAGTGAAAAATGAATATGGGAAGGTGATGGGATTTGTAATTAGCGGGAAATGAGATAATGGAAGGGAAAAATAATGATTGTTGTTCATAAGATTAATTAAGTGATCCATAAAACATTCTGTGAAAGGAGATGTACTAACCAACAATTATTGTAACCAAATAACCATTATTGTGTATTTTAACTAGTTCACTGTTCATAATCAAATGTCCAACACAGTGTCATCACAAGATAGTATGCACTCCACAAAATCTGTAAAGGAGTTCTGTTTATTTATCCAATTTATATCTTGTAATAATTCTCAATGTATAAACAATAACTATTTGCACTCTGTTTATCCTCAAAACCAACTACTGCCCACACATTACTTCAATCATCAAATACACTCAGAGTCGTGTTTCGAAATTAACAATGAGATCATAATGTCACTGCAATCAGGCCTGTCATTTTAAAAATGCATTGATATTCGTTGAACATATATGGAGGCAATAAACCAAATCATCTGGATTAAATTACAAAATCTGAATTGACATTTAAACAGACAACCAACAACCACCATTTCGACACAAGCTATGCACAGAGTAATTCAATCATGCAATTGTAATTTTGTCACTGTGATACCATTCATCCAACATGATGAGGTATCAACAACATGCCTATCTTCATAAAATGATCGGATTGCAACAAAAACATGCTTAAAAATCTGTGACTATTTCTAAGTGTGGAACCCAAGCTATTCATATTATACATAGTGCACAGCCACCGAAACACCACGATGCAACATCTCCATTTTACAAAACCAAACACACAGTCACAGTAATAACTCAAACCATCATGTTGAGCCATCAATCTAATACAATATTGCTTCAATTTAGTCAAATTGTATTCGACTATGTTGTGTTAAACTCGAGCTTATGCAATCGGACAATCATAAGCATACAGTGGATATAGTTCCTACAGTCATCCTGGTTGCAATAACCATTTGGCCCCAAAAGAAACTAACAATTACAACGACCATTTATTCATTTATGTAAAAACACCATACCTACAAATACAGTATGCGTGAGCGTTATAAAGCAATCGTAACTAATGTCAAATCAAACATCCAAATAATCTTAGTGCAAAAGACAGTGACGGTGTATCAACCAATTCAACGGTGAGCTTATACTTGGATTGTCGAAACAATCAATAACCGACCTCCATGCTGTGGCAACCACACATACCCATGCATCAACTCGAATCAGGCTGTGACCCTCTCAAATAAACAATACTGAGTTATTAAACATAAGGAGAGCGACTGTGTAATTTGAGTTGTCAAATAACAATGTAGGGTTTACCATTGTTATAACAGAGGCAGTAACTAGATGTCAAACCAACACGACTGTCATATGACCAACTGGGCGAGTCTGTATTCAAATTAATCGACAATACATTCAATCCACAATAACCCATAGTAAACTTGACAGGCCCGACAATCTTCTCTATCAAACTTCAGACTAGAGGGCTAAGGGTTTGTTCTGTAGCCAGCATAGGGAGAACAGAGCTAAATCCTTGTAATGGTGAAAACTTTGAGGCCAATGGTGCATAAATAGAGATAACCACGACTCATTCGTGGGCATGTAACAAATCCATGACGGGGGCCATAACAGAAGGTGAGGCTCTAATTCGGCCTGGCAATGCTATTTAACGCATGCAGGGCATAACCCTCATGCTCTTCGATCAAACAACGACATCACTGAGGTGAAGACAAGGCCGAGTAAGAACATGAAACTTATTTCGTGACCCTTAGTGGTGAAATCAACCAATGCCCAAGTGAACAAAACACAGTGGCGCAGAATGCCTCCAACCATTAAACCCAACAAATATCACAGAAAACCTCTATGGCTGCTAATGCCCAGGATTGCCACTATGAATTCAAGATTATTGCAGAAATAACCATCGACGCTTAATTCAAAATCACAATTTTTTACACAGTTGCAATAGTTCAGGAAAGCACAAACCAATACACCTAAGCCAGTAATCATTTCATAACTAGAGCAGACTCATGAATGTCCAAAAAAAGACATACCTGTAATCGAATTCCTTAAAACATGAGTTGGCCGAGCGGTTCTTTTCTGCTAAGAAATCATAGCATAACCACAACAGCAAGGTCGAACAATAGCCCGACTAGGGTCATGGCTAACAGAAGGAGTAACGGTGACGTGCAGTAAATGCATGTCGCCTCCATCCACATTTCATTAATTCACAATTACATGCCAACAAGTTCTTCATTAACACCATTAATCAGACCATGTATCGAAACCATGACCTCATTAAAAGCCAATAGTGTGACCATCATATTCCATAACTTATGCCATACATAAAACAATCATGTATCATATAACATAGTCAAATCGCATAACCATTAGTGCCTATTACTTTGTCAAAATGTGCCACCCATCTCTTATCCTACCATGATATCGTTCTTATGGCAAGGAGTCCCCATGATCTTCAAAACCAACTAAGAATCCTCAAGGATTTTTGTTCCAATATGGGTATGAATGTTAATACTGATAAGACTAAGGTCATGATTATTAAATCCAATAAGATCCCTTCTGATACCTTTGTATATGACAACAACAACTTGGAGGAAGTGACTTCATACAAATATCTTGGA
>JZKD02S1539394.1:0-10465 GCA_000966675.3 Picea glauca | reverse complement strand
TAGGGGCCTCTTGCACCACAATCCCTAGAGGATACATTGAACCTTCAGACATATTGGTTGCAGTGAAGGGAGCCACAGGCGGAGAGGAATTTGCGTGAGCACCAAGAGAGTGTGGAAGGGGAGAGTCATCCTCCTACAGAGGTGACTTGCGGGGATGCGAGCCACCTTGCATCAGTGAGGGTAGGACCTCGGGGGAACTGCGTAGGGGCGGAGGGGACGAGCGACCATCCAAGATTTGCTGAGCAGGAGGGCCTCGAGGAGGTTGTGAGAAGAGAGCCGAGACGGGCTTGCGTAGAGGAGGAAAGGACGAGCCATCAACTTGGAGAGAAGGCGGATCCAAGGAAGGAACCCTTCCGACGATGAGATCTACCAGAGAAGCCATCAGGAGCGATCTGGAGGAGGCCTGCGGTGCGAACGACGACGCCTAAGGTTTTTTTCACATGTGCACAACTCCAAAAGAGCACATTAATATTATTCTAACATAACTAATATTTATTTACGACCTTCATAGCCATAGTATACTTAGGAAAGTAAAATAACACAAAATTAATAAAGGGGGATCGAGAATAAAGTGACCCTTTTAAATACACAAGTGTGAAGCCAAGGGAATTTGTGCATTAAAAAACACAAAGTGGACATAGTATATTAAAAATGAAAGGATGAATGAATGTAAATGGGATAAGAGGGAACTCACTTCAAAATGATTAAAAATGAAATGAAAGAAATGGAAAAATAGCCATGTGGTTTTGGCATGTCACCACTTGTCTCATGGTTAGCATGCACATATGTGAGGAGATATGAGAGGAAAAATGATAAATAAAAGAGAACAAAACCTCATATTCCTCTTAACTTGCTCTTTCTCTTCATTTGGATTTTTGGTTGGGGAAGAGGAATCTTTGAGAAGAGATGATACATTATACATAGAGAGATTCCTTAGTGATCTGGACATTATAAATCACAATAAAGAATGAAAACCCCTATTTATATGAAAGAAACACTAAAACCTTAACTTCTTACCCAATTTACAAAAGAGAGATGATTAAAATTATATTTATCTAATTAATATTTAACACTTTATTCTAAATAACCTTGTATACAATATAAAAGGACTAAAAATTAAAATATTATTACAAAACTATGATATGGGTTTACATGCAAACTTGCTTATACACACAAATTTATTTGCATAATAAAATTGTTACATTTAAATATACAACATGCCCTCTACCTTGGAACACCTTGGCCCTAAATCTTAAGGGATAAAAAGTAGTTCACATATGACTTCTTCAAATTTTTTTCTTGAATACAATCATATTCACCCTCTTTAATCGACACAATTCTTCAAGTTTGTTGAAAATGCCAAATGGATCATGGGGACCCAATATGGCTCAACCAAGACATTAAGACAATGATAAAAAAAATTCCAGCCACATAAATGTACAAGTTGGTTGTAGCATTGTGTTGTACCCAAAATATTTAATTTTGGGGCCACTTTTAAGAGTTTTGATGAGATCTTCATCGGGTTATTTTGATTATATATGACTATCACATGCTTGATTGAAACTATTTTGTTTTGAATTTGGATTGAGATTGGTTGCAAAGTCTTATCAATCTTTATTTCGAGTACTATTTGCCTTTGGGTTTATCTAATTCCTAGTTTTCATGATATTCTACCTCATATCCCCTTTTGCATATGGATCACGCTTCACTATACATTTTTTATTATTTTGTTGATGATGTTAATGGGATTATTTGAGGGGACATAGTTCATCACGTTACCTAGAATAGGTTCTTAAATAAATATGACCATATTTCATAGCTATTGAATAGATATCCTAGTCATAGGTTCGAAAGAATAATTAAAGTCATTAATTTCCTTTAGTACCCGACTATATATATAACTTCAGAATGATTTCTAGGTCACCAAACATTCCATTTCATGAGACTCTAATGGTAAGAGTGACATTGAAATTTTGTTCAAATAGATTACCCATGGTTCAATATGAAATAGTGAATTTGTGCTACATGTAGTGAAACATCCAATAAAGTGGTTTAGTCTTCGGTTTAGTTATATATTTATTAGGAAGAAATGTGATTAATTAATTTGCATGCTATGGTATACATGGTTAATGTTTAAATAACTAAGTTTAAGTTAGGGAAAAGTGTGATTGGTTTAATTGATTTAACCTTCAATTGATAATCTTAAAGCACATGTTTTTTATAATAAAAATTTGTAGGCATATAATGGTAATTAGGTATGATTGATTAAGTTAAAAGAATTCATATTATCAACTCCAAATTTGAATGGTTAATTTATGATTTACATAATTCTTAGCATTTGATAGATCAATATACTTTAATTGATATACATGTATGGTTGATGATTGGTCATCATGTGACATATATTGTTCAATTATCAATATAATGTTGTACATGTCCTAATATTTCATTGGTTTGTGAATATTAGAGTATATATGATTTAATTATAGTGAATGCATGGCATGAATGGTATCAAGGTATCACTTTGAACATTACAAATTTAACTTTGACTAGTTGACATGTATCTTAGGGTTTCTAAGGGTTTAAATTAAGTTTTAACCTCCTTTGAAATTGATAACATAATGCCTGGACTTTGGCACTTAAGTGTTTATACTTGATATCATATCTCATTTATCATCATTGATGCTAATTGTTGTGTCATTGATATGGGTAGTATGTGAGTTAATAAAGAAGTAAATCATCCTTAAACTAAGGTTGTTGATTACATTGACAATGTATATTTGTTAGGAAATTTGATGTGTTGGAAAATATCAATCTCGTGATCATTCTTTGCTTTCCTTCAATTCTATTACTCAATATCCTCAATTTTTCATGTTGTAACATCACAACCAAGAGATTGTTAGGTTGATTTATCTGAGAGAAACATTAATTCTCTTGGCCTTATGGTGATTGAAGCGATTTAATAACAAGCCATATATAGAGCATGTGGCAAGATCAAGACCAAAAACTTTGTGAAGCTATCTTAGTTTGGTCTCTTTTGTTAGGGAGACTTTGAGAACTTTTAGGTTGCCAATATTGTGGTTGTTAACCCACTATCAATTGTTTCTTCCCAACTCAACTAGGTATTATCTATGGGACTTTTTGGTTTTGAACAAACATATTTGTTATGTTTGGATGTATGGATAGTTTTAAAAATAGTGTAGTTGCAATTCATAGTCTAGTAGTTGCATGGTCTGTCACATGTTTTAATTTTGTTAATAAAAAAATAAAAAACATATCCTATACTAACAATATTATTAAATATAAAATGTTGGTTAAGTCTAAAAATGGATATTGACCATAAAATCATGTGTATAAGATTTTTTTTGGGGGGAGATACTCATTTTGTCATTAATCATGGTAAGAGTTCATGTCAATGTAAATCATTGAATTTTCAAAAGTAGAAACATATATAAAGGGTTTTGATCATTTAACATTGAAACAATACCTATAAAAGGTAAGTATTTGTGGGTGCAATGTTAATTTCTATCATTGCATAAAGGTCATTGAAAAATACTTGAGAAATATTTTTGTAAGATGGTGTTTAGGCCTTCTATGACCAATAACATCATAAATTGGCACTTCTATTGGCTCAAACACTAAAGACAATATGCCCTGCCACTATGTTGGTAGATAGGTTTGAGAGTGCCACAAGCATGGAAGGAATTCTCCCCAATGCTGCCATACAATGACAACCACTTTCAACACTAACCTTAGGGATCTCTTAAGGGCCCAAGTCCCTTGGGCCTATTTGTGATGGATGGGAGCCTATGTAATTCAATGATTATGATACTTCAGTAATTGGATGGAGCCCACCCTGGGAAAACCATGACCCCCCTCCCCCAATGATTGCCATGATCTATTCTTAGTTATTTATACCATGGCTTCTACCATGTGTATTTTATGCTTTCATGTCTTTGGTTTTGGATAGTTGGCACCCTTGTGATTTCGAGTGTTTTGGCTTAATTCCAATTGTTCTTATTTTTTTCAAATTTTAATTATGGGCAAGTTGGATTAAGCCATCCTATACATTTTTTTTTNAAGCCCGAAGTGCCAAAGCACGTGGAAACCAGTAGTTGAGACACGTGGCACACTCACGAGGCAGGACACGTGGCATTCATCTCAGGAAATTTGTTTGTGTCATTCACCCATTTCCACGTGACACGTGTCACCTTTCTTTCCAAGACACCTCAGCATATGTGACATCATACGACATCAGGTTGCCATGTCACTTCGATGATTTTCCTCCGGGAGATTTTTATGCTTCACATTTGAAACTCCTGAAACCTAGACTTTCGAAGTGAATCTGGATTGTTCATCCATCATGGCACGTGGCGACAGATCATTCACTTCAGATATTTTCCTCCGGGAGATGTTTCATGTTTCACTTTCAAAACTCGTGAAGCCCAAAAGTCTGAAGTGAATCTGGACCATTGATCCCAGGTAAATGAGAGCTGTCGATTCTTGCAGTAGGTAAATATCACCCAAATCTCGGATCGTAATCAGATCGACAACTATAGTTCATTGCGGGGACACAAATTGCCCGGACGTTAATTTTCCAGAGCGATCCCACAATTTAAACCATTGTTTCGTTGGAAGGGTATGTGGAAACTTCTGGTGAATTGCGGGCCCAAAGGCGGTCTGAATCCAAACTACCCTCAACAGCTTCCACAATCACGTGCTTGTATGACACCGCGTCACATCCACGTCGCCTCCACTCATCCCAATCATTACTCTCGCTCTTCTCTCCACCCGACACTTGTCCTCCACTCACGCCACCTGTATCCTTCATTCTGTGCCGCTAGCTCCACGCTCCAGATACCTCCATCACATTCACACCTCCTCTCACCTTGTGACATCTGTCTTCACACGTCATCTACCCCTGTGTTCCCTCATCCCTTCTTCCCATTGGACGCCCACCTCCTTGACTTCCTGTTCATGACCAGTCATCATAGTAAAAGAAAGGGGAAGAGTCGAGTACAGTCGACTTAGACTGTGCTTATCTTGTGAAAGCTCATACACAAAAAAAGAGTCAGACTCTATCATGGGTCGACGCAGGTTAGTCCCAAACACACTTCAACAAGCTCTGCTCACACAACCGGTTATCTCCAGTAGCCTCCAACAGCTCGCAGACATGCCATTGCTTGACAATAGAGCTCTACTCTGTCACTCCGAGGCCCATTTTCAGCCATTCAGTTCCTTCAGCATGCATCAGTTCTGTCTTAGAGATAGTAGTAGTTTTATTTTGATTAAGTCCAGCATTTTCCTAGATTAGATGCAAGAGTGGCCTTTTGTGTGAGATAAGAACCACTCTTGCCGATTAAATTCAACATCTTAGTGCAGTTAATAATTTGTTTACAAACAGTTCCCTAAATTTAGGTCTCAGTCCCCTAAGGACAAGAGCCTCTGCAACTCTTTTAAATAGTTAGTTTTTGGATATTGTAAAGGTCGGAATATTTGAGGAAAGAATAGCAATACAACAGACTAGTTGGACTTATTTTATGCATGTATTAAAGCTTTCTACCTGGTGAACATATTCTTGATGATAGTGATTCGTTCAACTTCTTATGTGTTTTTATTCTTATCTTGAATACAATTTTGATTTGCGCAATGTGCTTTCATTTCCTTTCAGTGATTGTGTGACTTATTCTTACTGATATGCAACCTGTTAAACAACTAATGCTTTAGTGAAAATTCTTCTTTCCAACCCGTGGGAGTTACTGTGTTTTGATACATGTTTGATGTCTTGAAATATTATTTTGAGTATTGAACTTATTACAACAAATTATTCATTGAGTAGTTTGTTGTTTCTCTCTGTTTTCTATTATTTCATTGGTCTGTCTTTAGTGTGCCATCATCCAAGGAGACCCCTCATCCTTATCATTCTGCAAACCCAACCTTGCCTTTGTCTTGATAGAATAACCCTTTGGCCAACGAACAAAAAAGTAAAGAAACAATCATTCTAAACTGATAGGTGGCCTAGCTTTTCCCTTTAACAGTCAAGTGCAGACCTTAGGACCAACACTGGGGCTAAAGTAATAGTAGCGGTAGAGGCGTCGAAGGCGGTGGTCCATGGCTTCATGGATAGGCCCGACCTGCCCCAGAACCAGGGCCCGAACTGAAGATCTGATCCCTGTCTTCTGTAGAAACAAAAACCACGATAAAAAACCCTTTTGCACATGGGCAAACAAGGGATTCCTCCTCTAGCAGAGGGCTCCATTCAATAGAGATCCAACAATGAAGATCTTATAGACAAGGCCACAGACTGTTGAACCTAGAAACAATAGGATGAGATCTGTAGTGATCCGTGAAATCCAAAGCATTATGAATGACTGGAATGATGGGAGTAGGGGCCTCTTGCACCACAATCCCTAGAGGATACACTGAACCTTCGGACATATTGGTTGCAGTGAAGGGAGCCACAGGCGGAGAGGAATTCGCGCGAGCACCAGGAGAGTGTGGAAGGGGAGAGTCGTCCTCCTACAGAGGTGACTTGCGGGGATGTGAGCCACCTTGCATCAGTGAGGGTAGGACCTCGGGGGAACTACGTAGGGGCGGAGGGGACGAGCGACCATCCAAGATTTGCTGAGCAGGAGGGCCTCGAGGAGGTTGTGAGAAGAGAGCCGAGACAGGCTTGCGTAGAGGAGGAAAGGACGAGCCATCAACTTGGAGAGAAGGCGGATCCAAGGAAGGAACCCTTCCTATGATGAGATCTACCAGAGAAGCCATCAGGAGCGATCTGGAGGAGGCCTGCGGTGCGAACGACGACGCCTAAGGTTTTTTTCACATGTGCACAGCTCCAAAAGAGCACATTAATATTATTCTAACATAACTAATATTTATTTACGACCTTCATAGCCATAGTATACTTAGGAAAGTAAAATAACACAAAATTAATAAAGGGGGATCGAGAATAAAGTGACCCTTTTAAATACACAAGTGTGAAGCCAAGGGAATTTGTGCATTAAAAAACACAAAGTGGACATAGTATATTAAAAATGAAAGGATGAATGAATGTAAATGGGATAAGAGGGAACTCACTTCAAAATGATTAAAAATGAAATGAAAGAAATGGAAAAATAGCCATGTGGTTTTGGCATGTCACCACTTGTCTCATGGTTAGCATGCACATATGTGAGGAGATATGAGAGGAAAAATGATAAATAAAAGAGAACAAAACCTCATATTCCTCTTAACTTGCTCTTTCTCTTCATTTGGATTTTTGGTTGGGGAAGAGGAATCTTTGAGAAGAGATGATACATTATACATAGAGAGATTCCTTAGTGATCTGGACATTATAAATCACAATAAAGAATGAAAACCCCTATTTATATGAAAGAAACACTAAAACCTTAACTTCTTACCCAATTTACAAAAGAGAGATGATTAAAATTATATTTATCTAATTAATATTTAACACTTTATTCTAAATAACCTTGTATACAATATAAAAGGACTAAAAATTAAAATATTATTACAAAACTATGATATGGGTTTACATGCAAACTTGCTTATACACACAAATTTATTTGCATAATAAAATTGTTACATTTAAATATACAACATGCCCTCTACCTTGGAACACCTTGGCCCTAAATCTTAAGGGATAAAAAGTAGTTCACATATGACTTCTTCAAATTTTTTTCTTGAATACAATCATATTCACCCTCTTTAATCGACACAATTCTTCAAGTTTGTTGAAAATGCCAAATGGATCATGGGGACCCAATATGGCTCAACCAAGACATTAAGACAATGATAAAAAAAATTCCAGCCACATAAATGTACAAGTTGGTTGTAGCATTGTGTTGTACCCAAAATATTTAATTTTGGGGCCACTTTTAAGAGTTTTGATGAGATCTTCATCGGGTTATTTTGATTATATATGACTATCACATGCTTGATTGAAACTATTTTGTTTTGAATTTGGATTGAGATTGGTTGCAAAGTCTTATCAATCTTTATTTCGAGTACTATTTGCCTTTGGGTTTATCTAATTCCTAGTTTTCATGATATTCTACCTCATATCCCCTTTTGCATATGGATCACGCTTCACTATACATTTTTTATTATTTTGTTGATGATGTTAATGGGATTATTTGAGGGGACATAGTTCATCACGTTACCTAGAATAGGTTCTTAAATAAATATGACCATATTTCATAGCTATTGAATAGATATCCTAGTCATAGGTTCGAAAGAATAATTAAAGTCATTAATTTCCTTTAGTACCCGACTATATATATAACTTCAGAATGATTTCTAGGTCACCAAACATTCCATTTCATGAGACTCTAATGGTAAGAGTGACATTGAAATTTTGTTCAAATAGATTACCCATGGTTCAATATGAAATAGTGAATTTGTGCTACATGTAGTGAAACATCCAATAAAGTGGTTTAGTCTTCGGTTTAGTTATATATTTATTAGGAAGAAATGTGATTAATTAATTTGCATGCTATGGTATACATGGTTAATGTTTAAATAACTAAGTTTAAGTTAGGGAAAAGTGTGATTGGTTTAATTGATTTAACCTTCAATTGATAATCTTAAAGCACATGTTTTTTATAATAAAAATTTGTAGGCATATAATGGTAATTAGGTATGATTGATTAAGTTAAAAGAATTCATATTATCAACTCCAAATTTGAATGGTTAATTTATGATTTACATAATTCTTAGCATTTGATAGATCAATATACTTTAATTGATATACATGTATGGTTGATGATTGGTCATCATGTGACATATATTGTTCAATTATCAATATAATGTTGTACATGTCCTAATATTTCATTGGTTTGTGAATATTAGAGTATATATGATTTAATTATAGTGAATGCATGGCATGAATGGTATCAAGGTATCACTTTGAACATTACAAATTTAACTTTGACTAGTTGACATGTATCTTAGGGTTTCTAAGGGTTTAAATTAAGTTTTAACCTCCTTTGAAATTGATAACATAATGCCTGGACTTTGGCACTTAAGTGTTTATACTTGATATCATATCTCATTTATCATCATTGATGCTAATTGTTGTGTCATTGATATGGGTAGTATGTGAGTTAATAAAGAAGTAAATCATCCTTAAACTAAGGTTGTTGATTACATTGACAATGTATATTTGTTAGGAAATTTGATGTGTTGGAAAATATCAATCTCGTGATCATTCTTTGCTTTCCTTCAATTCTATTACTCAATATCCTCAATTTTTCATGTTGTAACATCACAACCAAGAGATTGTTAGGTTGATTTATCTGAGAGAAACATTAATTCTCTTGGCCTTATGGTGATTGAAGCGATTTAATAACAAGCCATATATAGAGCATGTGGCAAGATCAAGACCAAAAACTTTGTGAAGCTATCTTAGTTTGGTCTCTTTTGTTAGGGAGACTTTGAGAACTTTTAGGTTGCCAATATTGTGGTTGTTAACCCACTATCAATTGTTTCTTCCCAACTCAACTAGGTATTATCTATGGGACTTTTTGGTTTTGAACAAACATATTTGTTATGTTTGGATGTATGGATAGTTTTAAAAATAGTGTAGTTGCAATTCATAGTCTAGTAGTTGCATGGTCTGTCACATGTTTTAATTTTGTTAATAAAAAAATAAAAAACATATCCTATACTAACAATATTATTAAATATAAAATGTTGGTTAAGTCTAAAAATGGATATTGACCATAAAATCATGTGTATAAGATTTTTTTTGGGGGGAGATACTCATTTTGTCATTAATCATGGTAAGAGTTCATGTCAATGTAAATCATTGAATTTTCAAAAGTAGAAACATATATAAAGGGTTTTGATCATTTAACATTGAAACAATACCTATAAAAGGTAAGTATTTGTGGGTGCAATGTTAATTTCTATCATTGCATAAAGGTCATTGAAAAATACTTGAGAAATATTTTTGTAAGATGGTGTTTAGGCCTTCTATGACCAATAACATCATAAATTGGCACTTCTATTGGCTCAAACACTAAAGACAATATGCCCTGCCACTATGTTGGTAGATAGGTTTGAGAGTGCCACAAGCATGGAAGGAATTCTCCCCAATGCTGCCATACAATGACAACCACTTTCAACACTAACCTTAGGGATCTCTTAAGGGCCCAAGTCCCTTGGGCCTATTTGTGATGGATGGGAGCCTATGTAATTCAATGATTATGATACTTCAGTAATTGGATGGAGCCCACCCTGGGAAAACCATGACCCCCCTCCCCCAATGATTGCCATGATCTATTCTTAGTTATTTATACCATGGCTTCTACCATGTGTATTTTATGCTTTCATGTCTTTGGTTTTGGATAGTTGGCACCCTTGTGATTTCGAGTGTTTTGGCTTAATTCCAATTGTTCTTATTTTTTTCAAATTTTAATTATGGGCAAGTTGGATTAAGCCATCCTATACATTTTTTTTT
>JZKD02S1539383.1:0-10465 GCA_000966675.3 Picea glauca | reverse complement strand
TCCATTCCACTCCTTATTATCCCCAAGGAAATGGGCTAATAGAATCATCCAATAAAATCCTCATAAGAATTATTAAAAAATTACCTACATAAAAAAAAAGGTCATGGTATTCCAATTTAAAATCTTCCCCATGGGATGATCGTACCAGTACTAAGAAACCTATTGGAACTTCCCCTTTCCAAATGGTGTATGGAACATAGGTTTTTTTACCAAATCAATTGGTTTTACCTGTTCTTAAATTTCTGCAAGAGGAGTTAGAATAGCCAAATGACATTCAAAGGAGAGTTTTCCAAATCATAGAGGTTCAACAGACTAGAGAAAAACAAGATCAGAAAGTTATTATTCATTAGAAAATAGTTAAATCATCTTTTGAAAAAATACAAAGAAGAATATTTTTTCAAGAGGGAGATCTTGTATTGAGGTGGGATGCTAGAAGAGAGGACAAATATAAACATGGTAAGTTTGACAATTTATGGTATGGTCCTTTCAAAGTAGTTAAGGTCATGAAGAAAAATACATTTCTTTTACACAATTTGGATGATAGTGAGATTTTGGGAGGCCCAGTAAATGGGAGATTCCTAGAACATTACTTCTTTCAAAATCAGTCAGAAGGTTCAGTCTATACAGTAGGTTTTACTTTTGAGCTCAAATAAAGACTCCATATACCCAATGGAATTGCTTCTCTACAGTTTTGTGGTTTTGAATAAAAGATGACAGAGTAGGGAAATAAAGTGGAATAAGAGGGATATGGAGGCATTGGTCAGTGAGTTCGTAAAGTTTAATCATGAAACTTTATCCCTATAAGGATCAAGTGTTAGTCCCTAACCTTGTTTTTGACTGATTGGGTGTCCTTAATCCCTGTTCTACCCATTTTTCATTATTTTTGTTAAACTTTGTTTTTTCCCCTTCTTGGTTTGAAATCTTGTCTTCATTCTTTTATGCAAATTTTAAATGTTTTTAAGTTTTTAAAAGTTAGGATATGATATAAAAGGATTTCTATCTCATCACTTGTCCTTTCCCTTGTTTGTATTTTCAAATTTGTCAAAGTGGAAAGGGCACTACAAGAATAGCGCTATTCTTGCAGCGCTGGGAGTAATGATAATTTTTCACATGCCACATTCCTAAGTTCTTGTTTTAATGCCCAAAATCATTGCCAGGGGATCCACATATCTATGTATGATCTATATCAGGCTGTAATTATCATGATGCCTACTAATTCAAGGGATTGGGTTGTACTCACCACCTTGATATCAAATCACAATGACCAATTATTATTCCCTATGTATGAAGCCTTAATCTGCCTATTTTTAGTATGTCAATTACTCCATGCATGCTCTGCAGGTGAACGGATAACTCTCAGACTTCAACAATCCTTAAAATCAGGTGATCAAAGCTGAGAGGTTATTAGAACCCTTCCACATAATTGTATCAATGTCATGACACCCAAAAAGAGTGGGTAGATAACCAGGTTGGAGCCAGAAGGGATGAAATTACTCGAAGCTTTTCCTCAAATGACATAGAAGTTTAAATATGTAGGTTGGTTTGACTTCTTCGCAACATTTCATGGTCATGAAGAGAATATTTCGATGATATTTTCACATAATTTCGATGGTTTTGAAACTTTTGTTGGTAAACTCCTTATGCACGTGACATAACATTCCATAGAAAAAGCATGCAAATTACCAGTATACGGGGAAAGATTGTGGAAGAAAGAAAATTTGGTTATGGAGTTTGTTAATAAGTTTTTGGTTCCAGAAAAGAAAAACCCCAATTGGAGCCAAGTCATCCCACATAGTTGGGTGAGAAAAGAATGGCATACAACAATGTTGATCATTCACAGGTACATTACCTATGAAGGCCATTTTTTTCTAGTTCACCTTTATCATATTAGACTGTTAATCCATGTGAATGGTGACTATCGTCTTAATCTAACTTATTTCTTATTGAAAATCCTATATAAGATATCTAAGAGGATTCAAACACATCCTGCATCAACAAATAATAGTTTTTTTTATCAAGGGTTGATTACAATGTTGGTAATATTTTCTTTAAGTGAAGTTCAAAGGTCTTGGGACTGGTTAATTCAATCACTAAAACCTAAACCACAAGAAACTAAGTCCAAAACTGTTAAGGAGAAGAAACCTGGAAAAGGTAAAAAATCCTCTCAAGCCACTGATGTTTTGGTGAAAGAAAACTCCATTGTAGCCATGGTAACTCGTGTTGGTAAGAGGAAGTTACAAACACAACAAGCAATTGGAGATTTTCCCATGGGTAAACTTAATGACAAGATCACTACAGGTCGAGGTAAAAAAATTAAAATCGATAAAGGGATTGATGTTCAAGTTGATCCAGACATCAAAGAGGAAGATGAACCTGAAGATTACACTACAAGCCCAGTCCAAACTCTAGCTAAACATAAGAAACTATCTACTGGAAAAAGGGTTGCAAAGGGTAAGAAAAAGAGAAAGAAGAAAGATCCTATATCTAAATACCCTAAAAGAAATTCTACCAGGGATGCAAACAAATTCAGGTTGAATTCAAAGGATATGTTTCATCCTTCTATCAAGAAGGAAAACCTTATTATCATAGATGAAAATTCAAAAGATACTAAGAAAGAGGTTAAAAAACAAACCTTGGCTTCTTCTTCACACAGGTTAGAGGAGGAATATGAAGAATAGAGGAAAAACTTGAAAAAAGAAAAAAAAATTGCTCAGTGTTCAGAGAGACCTGTAACTAGGGAAACCACAAGATCAGTTTCAGTCACTGAATCTGCATTCAAATTCACATGATTATGAGAAAAATGATTCCTTTCCAGAAATAAACCAATTACAGGATGTTCCAGAAACCAGAGAATCAGAAAGATCTGAAGAACATGATCTTAGCACTGGGTTGTCCTCAAAATATGAAATTAAGTTAAGGAAACCCCAAGCCTCAATAGATTTGAACCTACTTTCCCTAGTATAAGAACATCCAGAGTTCAGGGTGGAAGAAAGGAAAGAGAAAGACATGGTAAACAAGTTGAGGGGTATTATCGAGAAATTGAGGAAAGGAAAGTCCTTTGTAGAAGAATGTAATGAAAAGCAACAAGAAAAGATACAATAATTCAAAAGGAAGAGGAAAGAGAAAAAGGCCCTAATAAAGGAGGTGAGAGAATAAAATATAAGACCGTATTGGCATAATGTGGTGTTGACAACTAAGTTGAAATAGAGGGACACCATAGCTTCAACAATTATCATACAATGAAAGCCCAAGGAAAGTCTGCCACAATTTTTGATTTCTCGAGGCTACTACTAGGGTACTGAAGCTAAGCATTTTGGTTATTAGTGATTTCTTCAAATAAACCTTTTTTGTATTTCATATTAACCATCTCAACAACAAATTATTCCTCTTTTTGTGGGATTTGTAAAGCTTCATCAACTATTATCTAGTCTATTTTTGGATTAGTTGTTGATCATAATAGTTTTTAGGAATTAGAAGTGCTCGTATGAGATTTTATTTCCAAGGAAATAGTCAGTTGATATGATCCTATCTTAAACTTGTAATCTAAAAAATAGGATCTTCAGGAATATTTTTAGCTTTAAAAATACATTGAAAAGAATGGATTAGGATCAATTAGTTGGGAAATCAAGGGCTATTTTTGTAAAGACTCCACTGTAAGACAAAGAAAATATTTTTATATTGGTACTAAATGGAAAAGGCATTTTGATGGTCATATCTTCTTTTCATGTTATTATCTGTCTCTTTTTCTTACTTGAATGTATTTTATCTGTTGAAAATCATATGATTTCTTGGTTGTGAGTAACACAATGAAAAGTTTGGTTTTTTTGTTCATAATTAAGATTGCTTTCAAGTACTATGTTATTATTTTTTAATGATACTTGGGAATGATAAATCCATGTGTGAGTTAACAAATTGAATACTCATATATATTACTTTCTTTATTTACTTTACCGTCTGATTTATCAAAGTGTCTGTCATTTACTAAACCAGTGAGATGTTTATTTTCCTTTTACATTGAGTCATATATTTTTATTGTATCATTGAGCCAACTTTCAACCATTTTCTAAAACCTATTCAAAAAACCCTTTATAAAAATACCATTGAAATAACTTGATTATTCCCTAGCTTTACCTCTCATAGTCAAGTGCAACTTTAGGTACTAACAATACATATTTTTTCCTCCCCTAAGTGGGATAGTATAGATTTCTTTCCTCATATTCACTAGTTCTTGATCATTGCCTATCCCTTTTTAAGTTTGGTCTCTCTACAGATCCTTTTCAGTTGTAGCTTATGAACCATAGAGAAATTTTTGGTGTCAATAACACCTATAGAATATACCAAAATTATATGCATATTCTCAACAAGTACTCGCAGTAGCTTATTCCTACCCAAACCAATCTCATCAAAATAATTTGTTACTAGCCAATCAATCGTTTTCAAATCTTCTTTGAAGGATGAATATTTTTTCTTCAACAATTGAATACCCTTATGAAATTTCCCAAGATATTCTAGAGTACGAATATGATTTCCTTTACTAATCACTTGGATTCTATCTCTCAAATCAGTAGAGATATTTTCAAGAGTCTTGAATTTGCTCAAGAGAAAAATCGAGGTCCTATTTCTTTTGTGATTCTTCCCTAAATCATTAAATGACATATATAGGTGAATAATTGGTGTAGATGACTATGTGGGGTTTGGATCAACTAATTTGAAAACATAGAAAATGATCTTGAAAAAGGATGAGATTCTATTTAGGCGATTCCTAGGATTGTGCGACTTGCTCCTATTACCAAGAGAAGCCTCATCCAATATCTAAGGGAAAAGATCCATTTTGTAGGTCATTTGACATGTTTGTTTATGGGATATTGCTAGTGTAGATAAGATAACTAAGTAGATATTTATGAGAAAATCATTGAGGAGGTTGTTTCAAATCACTAGAAAAACTAAAGGAGTAGATCAGATCCAATTCAGATCAGATCACTAGGGAACAAGTAGATCACAATTGTTGAAGAGAAAATTGTGTGGATGAATAGGTGGATCTAAGTGATCAAGATATAAATATATAGATATTTATTTTTCTTATGGTTATCATTGTCTTAGCATGGATGAATATGCCAGATCCTGAGATATGGAGAAATCCCACTAACTACACATCTTTTGGGGATTTTAAAGTAGCCTTGGCTCCTCTAGCGATGACATTTGAGTTTGGACTCAAGTGCAGATCAAGTAAATCACTAGAGAAAAAATACCAAGAGGCATGTCAACTTAAGAATTGCAAATCAATTTCTCCGGAAGTAATCATTGTAGTAGTTTCCCAGGTTGCAATTGAGATTTTTTGTCTTAGAGATGTGGTTCATGTTATGCAAGAAAATTTAAAGAAGAATGTGTGGCCATAAAAAAATCAAATAGATTTAAGGGGGTATTTGGCTTGGAGAGATTTACATTCCTTAAAGGTTCTAGTGAGATTGGAAGCATTGGTAGGAAAACAAAGTGTAAGATGCCAAGCAATAACCACACTATAATGCATGCAAGCACTTGTGAGTGTACAATCATGGGTCTACCGAAGGTGTAACATACACGACCACCTAGGCCACTTCATACCACCAAACATATTTCATGCTCTGATACATATTGTAACATCCCCAACATCCAATTGGGATATGCCACATAAAACTTTTCGAACTGTAGACAAATTAAAACATATACACAGATAAATTGTTGTGGAATTATATATATAAAACTTAAAACAGACAAATACATTGTGTAAATGCATAGATTCATATTGAAGTAATAGTAAACATATACATGCAGCATAGACAAGAAATACCTATAAATATAAAGACAAGTATAAACCACACACAGGAAAAAACCCATAAAAATAAACACATAAATAATAATGCAACATATAAATTAACACACAATTGACACTTATCTTGGTAAGAATATCACCAACTGCATGTAGACCTTCCACGAACCTCCCATACTTAGCCACACTGCTCATCACTCTCAGGAGTGGGTCAACCCCGAGATAGGACTAAACTCCACCCGGGTAAAGGGATTCCTAACCAGACTAATGTATCTTAGACAACAGGAAAGATTCTGTCAAATGTACCTAATCAAACTAACAGCCTACAGTGCCTCATTCCCCACATTCATGTCCCTCCCTAGGAAGTGTGCCCCTTCTCTGCTCAGCAATCCCTCAGCTACCCCACTTCCCTTCCAGGGCTTCAACAACAAGCTAGACAGGAAGTCTCAAATCCATGTAGCTGTAGTTTAGTACCTTCGGGAAATCAATTCCTAGAAATTCTCTCACCTAGAGAGAAATTGCTCATGGGCTTGACAACTTGCCTCTTCAATATCATATGGGCCTGAAAACCCACTTATTTAGTCCAATTCCTAAGCTAACCAGGTATGAGTATGGATACAGGTATGGTACAATGATAGTAACATAATGGTATGATGGAAAACTCAATGAGTGAGTAAATGATCATGGAATGAATGAATGGAAAAATGAACTAAGTTCAAACTATATGTATGCATGTTCCCAAATTGACACTTTTCATGTTGGGAGCTACTTTGGACCACTTGTACCCATCCTTAGAAGTTAGGATAAAATAATTATCCATACTTTATACTTTAAGGAATATTAATATAATATTCCTTTTTGGCTTAAGCTCCCTAGCTTATCCTTTTCCTTAACTTTTATCCCCCCCTTTCCCTAACTAGTGGAGTTTAGTCCCCCATACTCTTTTATTGTGGTCAATCTACACATAGAGATGTATTATATTAATGATGAGACATATAAAAAGATAGGCTCACTGGCCTTTGTCATCTAGGTTCTTTGGCCTAATTCAAAACATAAGCCTCCTGGATTATAATAATTGGATCACCAGCCTATCTTCTATGGAAAAAATGGATAAAAAACCCAACATGTGTTCATCTACCCATTCATCTGAGAAGTATCCTAGTAGGTAAAAAAGAATGAAAATGATCTAGTTGGCCTTGAAAGAGAAGATGGAGAATGGATAGGGAGTATTTTTCTTGCGAAATTGAGCGTCTTCTGGCAGAAAAATATCAAAAATTTGGGCTCTTTGGGGGAAGGTGTTCTTTCGGTACATGTCCTTCATGGCTTTGATAGAAAACAAGATTGGAGGGTCATCTTTTGGGATTTGTAGCATCTAGTTAATGGATTCGGGAGTAATGCTGAACAAGGTCTCTACAAAAGAAGAAACAATGGCCCTTTGGCTGGGAATATAATAAGCTTGGCATTTCAAAGTGAATTTGGGGAAGTGGAAGGTCTGAGGGAACATGTACAGAGGAAAATTGGACTCCCAGACTCCAATTTCGTCGCTATGATCTAGGAAGATATATTTTAGCCAAAAGTATAATTCAAAGAATTCAAATTCACACTTCGTCTATGTGATCGTGTAGTCCTTATATGCCAGGGGAATGTGATCCAAGTCAACGGGTGTTAAGGTCCTAACCCGCACATAGGTAGATCAATGTATTCAGATGTAATAAAGGTCAATATTAATAAGGCCTTTCAATAAAATAGAATAAGGCAGATGTAAGAAGACCTAATAGAAGATTCCGCTTATAGAAGGATCTTCCTCTAGATGCTTCTCTTAATAGACATTTTTAGTATAAATAAGGGGCGAGGGTATGTGAACCCTAGCTTGGAGATTATTGTAACATAGAGCTTCTCGACTGGAGGTTTCCCCCTTGAAGAGGCCAGTGAACATTTCTTTCTAAATCAATGTGTTCTTCTATTGCTATTTCGTATATCATTTCTGTGTATTGTGAAGATTATGCTGGACATTTTACTGTTATTCTGCCATTTCTAGCATTTTGTTTCTGTTCTGCATATTTTATATATCTGGTATCTTGCAAGTGGTATCAGAGCACTTTCTTTGGAAGAAATTGTGGGTATTTGTTTTTCAGGGTAGAGACGTATTCTGGCGTCTTTAAGCCACAGAGATCTATTGTTACATGCATAAACCCGCGGTTGAGGGATTCATACACGCAGGAAATACAAGTGGTTCTTAAGTGCACATCTGTTGGCCACCCTTGTAACCCCTGTTGGTACCCCTTCGAGTGGTAGTGCATCAGACAACACCTGTGTACGGATCAGCCTAGATTTCCTGAAGCCCTCTTTAGATAAACCTATCGGCCACTGGACTGCTATAGTGTCACCAAGAACAACACTCGGGAAGATACTCTCTAGTACCTAGGTAGTCGGATAGTATGGATAAGGGTATGGTCTATCCTCCTTAGTTAGTGCCCTGAGATATTGGGTCGAGTACTATTGTTGGACCCCACATGTATATCAGAGAGCTATAGCACAGGGCAAACCCTTGTCTGTATAACCCTTGAATACCTAACCCTTGGGGAACATAAACAACAACATAAACAAATTAAACCGGCGAGATCTATTGACATGCATCTGTGTTCGGGTTGCTAAGTAAATATTCTCTAGTTCAGAATTTGGGGATTTCAGCATTGCAACATTCTTCAGACCAAAGCATAACCCCACAGCTATAAAAAATAAAAATAAATAAAAAAAAGTCTGGAATTTTTTTCACCATTATTTGAGACCTATTCCATTAGATTCATCTCTTCTCCCTTATCACTTTCATCCATATCATTTTTCTGCAAAAATATCTGACCCCGCCCGCTCCCTTTTCAGTTCACCCATCATCATGGACCATACCCATAACCAAGAACTAGATTCTCGCTTCAACACCCTGCAATCTGGTTTACTTGAGACCCAACAAGAAGTGCAACAACTCAGTGCTACTATTACCTCCCGTGATGCCTCCATGAATGCATCTGTAAATGTAGTCGTGTAGTCCACAAAGGCGGAAGTCAAACATGAACTAACCACCCAGCTTGAATCTGTCTTTGCATCACTCTGCACCAAACTCAAGCTCTCTACCGATGACTCTTTTCCTGATGCACATAAAAAGACTAAAGGTGAAACTTCTTCCCATTCCTTTCAACCCCATCACTTTCAAAGGGACATACACCTTCCGCGGGTGGATGTAACCAAATTTGATGGCTCGGACCCCACAAGTTGGGTCACACAAATGGAACATTATTTCTCTCTCTACAACATTACAGATGACTTGGACAAACTCTTGTATGGTGTTCTCCATCTAGATCAAAAATGCTGGCAATGGTGGCAATGAAGAAAAACTTCCCATCAAGGGTATATTGCTTGGACCCAATTTGTTGTTGAGATTTATGAACACTTTGACACTGACACCAACCATTTGGTCCATTTGACAAAATTGAAGCAATCAGGCACAGTCAAAGACTTCATAGCTACATTTGAGCGTCTGGATTTTCAAACAGAGGGCATGACTGATGCTTTCTTTCAAGAGTGTTTTATTAGTGGCCTCAAGGAGGAGATTCAAGCCCATGTCCTCATGGCTCGACCTATGACTTGGGTGGAGGCTACCAAAAAAGAAAAAGAAGCACAACAAATTGTTTCCTCTCAAAACTGTAAGCCTTCCTTTATCTCGCACCCTAAACCAGTAAACCCCACTACTCCCTCCGCCCCATTAAAAATCCCAAAATTGACCAGGGATGAAATGGCTGAACGCCAACTCAAAGGCCTCTATTATAATTGTGATAAAAAATATTTCCCAGGAGACAAATGTAAGGAACAAAATATCTTTATGGCCATCTCTGAGGATATTCAGGAAGAAGATGTTGACACCCCCCCGGTGCCCGAGTCACCAAAAATTTCGGACATAAACCCTCCCTCCGACCCTCTCGAAGTGGAACCCATCATTTCCCTCAATTCTCTCACCGACTTCTCTACCCCCAAAACCCTCAAGTTAATCAGTTATATCAAGCACCGAAAGGTCATCATCTTGGTTGATAGTGGCATCACCCACAATTTTATTCATCGCCGCATTGCCTAAGAAACCCATTGCTACATGCACGCTGTCAACAATTTCCAAATCATGATTGCCAATGGTGGTTCTATGAAATGTGGCGGGCGCTGTGAAAATGTGTGTCTCCAAATAGGTGACTACCACCTCAAATCCCATATGTTTTCTATTGACATGGGTGGTTGCGACATTGTGTTGGGTGTCGAATGGATAAGAAACTTGGGTCCCATTCTCATGGATTTTCAGAAATTAACCATGCAATTCGACCAAGGAGGCCAAAAATATAAGTTTCAAGGCATCACTGTGGGTTCACCTAAAGTCATCAGTTCTCATTGCATGGAAAAATTGCTCAAAAAGGGTCATTCTGGTGTCATTGCCCAACTCCACGCCATACAGGCCACAGAGACCCCACCAGTGCCCCAAGACCTCCAAGCCCTCCTTTCTAAACATGAAACAGTCTTTTCCACTCCCCAAGGACTCCCTCCTTCCCACGGTGTCCATGATCATTCCATTCCCCTTGTCCCAGGAAGCCTTCCCCCCAATATACGTCCATATCGCCACCCCTT